>PVKC010046648.1:0-11226 GCA_004027635.1 Crocidura indochinensis
TTTCACATTTCTATCTTAAGATTCTGTTCCCCTGGAACCAGTTTTGATGCTAAAGTACTATTTAGTCTGGGAAACAGCTACTATATGTGTCCTAGACTAAGGGTTTACTTTACAAATCAGACCTTTCCCAACTATAAGAGCTGAGAAAATAATATGTATTATATGATCAGATACTCAATAAATCTGGGAAATCAAATAAATGCAGCTACCTCTGAGCAAATGGACCCTCTATAGAAGTCTCGGCTTCTTTGGGTTTCTTTTGATAAACCTGGAGTTGATGAGTATTAATGGTTAAGAGTTAAATATGGAGAGTGGAGAACAAAACATGCTGAAACAATCAGACACCAGGGCACTTGTCCTCACTCACTACCAAGCATAGTGACCTTTAGAGTAATCGCTGCCCTCTCACGCCTTAATAAACAAATTTTTCATGTTTCCAGCTATTATGAACTGTGCAACATCCCTTTGCGTTAATTTATGTTTTTGCTTTTCCTGGTTAAAACCCTTTCATACATACCTTTCATACATCCCTTTGCATTAATTTATGTTTTTGCTTTTCCTGGTTAAAACCCCAAGAGTGTAATTTCTGGTTTCTATAGGAAGTTTATGTTTAACTTTAAAAGAAACTGCCAAACTGATTTCTAAAGTGATTGAAGCATTTTATTTCCCATCAGTATCAAACATCTTAATGTATTTTTTTTATTGTAAACATTCTAGTAGTGGCTCATTGTGGTTTAATTTGCACTTCCCTGATGACTAATAGTATTGACCATGTTTTTGTGTTCTTCGTAACCATTCATGTATCTTTTTTAATGAAATGTAAATTCAAATCTTTACCCATCTTTAAATTAGACTACTTATGGTTTTATTGAGTTTTGAGAATTCTTTATTCATCCTGGATTTAACCCCTTCTCAAATATGTTACTTGCCAATATTTTCTCCTAGTCTGTGGCAAGGCATGTCTTTCTACTTCCTTAATTTCATTTTTGGAAGTAGAATTTTTTCATACTGATAAAGTTCAATTGTATCTTGTTCCTTTTTTATTTTTAAAAATAGTTTTATTTAATTAAAGAATTGTGATTTACAAAGTTACTGATAGCTTATCTTGTTCTTTTGCTGTTGAGTGCCCCCTAAGAACTCTTTGCCTAACACAAGGTCCAAAGATTTTTTTTCTCATAAATTTTCTTCTCAAGGTTTGCTATTTTTAAGCTTCCACATTTATGTCCATGATTAATCTTCAGATAATCTTTGTGCCTCTGAAAACCTAATGTATAAATTGCCTAGAGATCTTGTTAAATCGATATCCTGGAATAAATACAAAATTTGGTTCAGTAAGTCTACTTGCTATATGGGAACCAGCATTCCTAGAAGTCTCTATGTCTGTCCCACAACCACTCTTAAATACTTATGGAAATTCAATTCAAGCCAGCTCTCACCTTTTCTTTCTCATCTTTGGCACAGCACTTTATAATATGGATACTCTTGAGTACTCTGACTTCTTTTTTCCAAATGTCTTGTTTCCCAGAATCTGCCCAGCATAACCTTAGAATGCCCTTTTACCTGATAGACTATTCCTCTGATCCCAGTCCCATTCTGAGATAAGGACCAATAATAAATTTTAGAAAAAGCACTTTGTAAAGATTATTTGAGTCTGGATCTAAATCCTTTCACAGGACCTCTGATCTGTGAGGGAAAAAAAGAAAAATGCAAATGACTTTGACACTTGTGATGTTGACATATTGGTTTCATACTTATATGCCCTTGAATATGGAATGGATTGTTCAAAAATTAATGAGATAATGCTTGTACATATGAAAACTTGCACAGTACAGGCACCTAGTAAATCCTTTGCAATCTACTTTCCTTCCATCTTTTCCTCTTGAGACACCATATTTTTCATAAAGAGCAATTGACTGTAGGCATAAAATTCATTTCTCCTGATCTGGTCCTATGCAACCTTGTAAATGCCGTGTCTTTCTTTTAACTTCTTTTCCATCCAGATATCCATCACACCTCCCTAGTATACCTTCATGAGATTTATCTTCCTTTTTCTTTGAGTTTTTTAATATCCAAGTCAGGACCAAGATCTCAATTACTTAATGTGATGTGAAACTCAGAAGTCAGGCAGATGTACTACAGAACTACAATCTTTTTTTTTTTTTTTGGTAGTCATTTGGCTACTTTATTTTGGAGTGCTGATATTATTCCAAGTTAATTAGTACCAACTTTTTAAAAACTGCTTTCCCAGAAATGAATTTACCCAGGCAAAGGGCAAAAACACTAATCACTAAATTATTATTTTATACTGCTTTGCTCTGCTTAATTTCCATGGCTTTGATCCATGGAATCACACATTTAGAACTGCTCCCACTTTGAAATTTAATATCCAAACTTCATTTGGAGACCAGGCAATATCTTATGTTGCTTTAGGGGACCATATGGTGCCAGGGACTAAATCCAGGGTTCCCATGCAAAGTTATGCTCTCAGAACTTTGAATTTCTCAAGCACTTGACCTGCATTAAATATCTAAAAGGATTATATGTGGTTCTGGAAACTTCCTTAAAATCTTTTTCTCTATTCTCTTTCTCTCTGCTCATCACAGTTCACCCTGTCCTTCTGTCCTTCCAACTTCTTGAGAAAAATCTTCTCCAAAAGTCTCCCCCAGTTATTCTCATCCCTTGGAAGAAATGTGAATGACACAGCATACTTAAAAGGGAGTGAGAGAGAGAGTGAGTTTGGAAACACAACTGCATCAATAGCTACTGTCTCGTCATAGGATGAATTCTTCCATCTTCTATAAAAGGAAAGAGAGGCATGTGGTGGGTATCCTGCCTACAAGAATATAGAGAAAATCGTACCTGGAACTTCTAGAGTCTGACCTTGAACTTCTGAATCAGCTACCATATAATTTACTGTTTTGTTTTAGTCTGCCCTGTGTTATTCTTGTTTTATTCTTGACTGTTTCGTGTTCTCATGGAGTAACTTTCCTTCGTTTGGGGGTTTCTACTATAATTATTCCACTATGATCTCCTTAATTATGTGGCTGTGGTCCTTCACCACTTATTTTTGTGTAGCTATCACTTATTCTAAGCTTCCTGCCATCTTTCAACAAAAAAAGAAGCGTAGGAAAATAAATGAAATGGCAGTTTTCTATGGGTTCTTGTTCCACCCTAAACTGGAGCTTGAGCAATTTGTAGACAGGTATTATGTTTTATATTTCACTTGATCCCAGCTTTCCTCAATACGTAAATACCTGTCAGGTAGTCCACACACCCTTGTTTTATAAATATTTTTCATTGAAGGAGAATAGGAGCTAGCATCTAATGACTCCTTATTCCTTATCATATATCCTACAAATAAGATGACACTCCATCCATAAAAGAAATTAAGTGCTACAACTGCTAGTTTAATAGGGTGACCAACTCTTCTTGTTTGCTTGGGACATTCACAATTTGAACTCTAAAAGATCTGCATTCCTTATTATGCAGCTGTCAGGAGAGATGAAGTCATGAAATTTTCCTATAAATGGATGTACATGGAATCTATTATGCTGAGTGAAATAAGTCAGAGAGAGAGAGCAAAAAACGCAGAATGGTCTCACTCATCTATGGGTTTTAAGAAAAATGAAAGACATTCTTGCAATAATAATTTTCAGACACAAAAGAGAGAAGGGCTGGAAGTTACAGCTCACCTCATGAAGTTCACCACAAACAGGGATGAGTTTAGTTAGAGAAATAACTACATTTTGAGCTATCCTAATAATGAGAACGTATGAGGGTTATAGAAATCCTGTCTAGAGTACAGGCAGGGGTTGGGTAGGGAGGAAGGAGGAAGGAGATTTGGGACATTGGTGATGGGAATGTTGCACTGGTGGTGTTCTTTACATGACTGAAACCCAAACACAATCCTGTAATCAAGGTGTTTAAATAAAATATATATTAAAAAAGATCTGCATTCCTGGCAACCCCAGAAGGTAGGGTAGTCACCCTACCTTTTGAGGAGCTTCCCAACTTGTCTTACAAATTCAAATCCAGATGTTCCCCCAAAGTGATATGGCTAATCATCTACTGTTTAGGAAAAGAATTATTCAGTTTCTCCCCACCTGAAATCTACCTATTTATTTATTTATTTATTTATTTTTGGTTTTGGGGTCACACCCGGCAGCGCTCAGGGTTACTTCTGGCTCTATGCTCAGAAATCGCATCTGTCAGGCTCAGGGGACCATATGGGATGCTGGGATTCGAACCACCGACTTTCTGTATGCAAAGCAAATGCCTTACCTCCATGCTATCTCTCCAGCCCCTGCTATCTCTCCGGCCTCTACATTTTTTAAGTGAACAAATGTAAAGCACTCAACAATTGCACCTGAGGTTTTAGCCTCAGCACCCCACTAAATTGTCCCAGCACACTCTACTGGGGAGGTGGATAATTGCCCACTTTAACAAACACTATGAAAGTACTGTATTATGGACATTGGTGGTGGGCATGTTGCACCGGTGAAGGGGGGGGGGGTGTTCTTTATATGACTGAAACCCAACTACAATCATATTTGTAATCAAGGTGTTTAAATAAAGATATTAATAAAAAATAAGTTGTTTCTTATTTTCATTCTCGGCTTAAAAATCTGCACCCAATTTTGATGGATTCCCTGGATAGCCTGCAACTTTGTTGTGCTGATTTATATTATTTCTGTTAAATAAAATTGAAGACAATAAAAAAAGAAAGTACTGTATTAACCGAATAAATCACAACATTAGAGAAAAAGAAAGTTAGGTTGTTCAGAGCCAGGTAAAAAGGCACTGGTTTAGGGGCCCGGGAGATAGCATGGAGGTAAGGCGTTTGCCTTTCATGCAAAAGGTCATCTGTTCGAATCCCGGTGCCCCATATGGTCTCCCGTGCCTGCCAGGAGCAATTTCTGAGCATGGAGCCAGGAGCAACCCCTGAGCACTGCCGGGTGTGACCCAAACCCCACCCCCCAAAAAAAGGCTCTGGTTTACCCCAGGAAGCAGCCTCCGGGTTCAGCTACCTAGTTGTTGGAAGAGCTTTTGGAGAAGGATGGATTAAAAGATACAGGTATCAGGGCTTGGAGCTGGTTTGGGCATTAACTCTTGCAGAGGGGCCAATGCTAAAAGGCAAAAGGGCAACTTAGAGCTGAGTTTTCTTCCTCCAAACAGTTCACCTTGAACCTCCTGTTTAAGTCATGGAGAGTTTATCCTCTGCTACTTGTCCCAGACTGTGATTCCAGCAGACTGCATTTGCTAACAATAAATTTGCCACATATAGAATTACTCGTGAGTAATTCGGACCCGATCATTATTCCCTGCTTACTACTCACATGCCCAATATTTATAGAAGTGAATATAGCATTTAGTTTAAAGTTGATAATAGAGAACCCATTAGCTCCCCGTCATCATCTTTCTTCCCTCCAGGAAGAAGAGACTCTTTCAACCTTGAAAAATAACCCCAGACTTAGCTGGTGCAGGAAGATCACATTTCTTTAGTACAACCAAGTTGAGAGACTCTAGAAGTTGGTCCTATATTCCACATTATTTTCTATTCAGTGTTTCTGCTTCCAAATATCTCTCACTTTGAGTCATAAAAATAAAGTCCTTCAGGACAGTGAGGTAGTGCAACAGGTAGAGTGCTTGTCTTGCATGAAGCAAACCCAGATACCACCACCAGTACCTCCATATGGTCCCCTGAATGCCACCAGATGATCCCTGAGCTCAGGAGTAAGCTCTGAGCACCATTGGGTGTGACCCAAAAAAACAAACAAAGCTGAAGAGGTAAAACAGCAAGATCGACCCAGGGTCTATCACTCGCATGAATGATAGAGAACTCAATCAATAGTTTTCTTTAGACTCAGTGATCATGGCTGAATATGCTGGTCCCCTAAGTTCAGTGGAACTTGGACATTTAGGATCTCTCAAAATTTTTATTTATTTTATTTTATTGTGTACTGATTGAGCTTAGAGGCAAAGCAGAAGGACGCGTTCCTGATCTCAAGGCTTTTGTGATGAAAGAAAAAATGGCATTATAGTTTATGCCGGCGATATGATTTAAACTGTTTCATATCCTCTAAAATACTCAGAATGATAATAAAATGGGATGACACATGGACATGATAATCATCAATTCAGAAAAATACTTTCAGAACCACAAAATGATAGAGAAAATAAAATTACATTGACCTTGTGTGGCTAACATCAGTGAAGGTAACCTCTTACTTTTCCTCTAGTTAGTCTCTGTGGTGTGAAAT
This sequence comes from Crocidura indochinensis, assembly GCA_004027635.1. Lineage (NCBI taxonomy): Eukaryota > Metazoa > Chordata > Mammalia > Eulipotyphla > Soricidae > Crocidura > Crocidura indochinensis. The sequence goes on from PVKC010046648.1 coordinate 6,261, forward strand.
CATATCTCATTGTTTTGATTTGCATCTCCCTTATGATTAATGATGTGGAGCATTTTTTCATGTGCTTTTTGACCATCTGTATTTCTTCTTTGAGGAAGTTTTTCCTTCCCATTTTTAGATGGGGTTAAATATTTGCTTGCTAAGTTTTACCAGTGCTTTATAAATCTTAGATATTAATTTAATACCTAATCAGATGGGTATTGGGTGAGTTTCCTTTGAGGTATAGAACCTTCTCAGTTTAATGTAGTTCTATTTGCTTATCATTGCTTCCACTTGCTTGATCAGTGGTGTTTAATCCTTGAAGATGTCATTAGTTTCAATGTCATTAAGACTTCTATCTACATTTTCTACCATGTACCTAATGGTTTAACTTCTGTTATCAAGATCGTTAATCCATTTTGGTTTGACTTTTGTGCATGCATCACATTAAGATTTGAGTTTGCCTTTTTTACATGTCACTGACCAGTTTCCTAACAGCAAAGAGATTATTTTTGTTACACTTTCTATTTATTTCCTTCTTTTCAAAGATTAATTGATCATATACTGGAGGGTCCTTTCAGGATATTCAAGTCTATTCTATTGATCTGAAGGTCTGTCTTTATTCCAATAGCATCTGGGTTTTTTGGGGGGGATGGGGGGTTTTTTGGGTCACATCCAGCAGCACTCAGTAGTTACTCCTGGCTCTGCACTCAGAAGTCACTCCTGTCAGGCTAGAGGGGCCATATGGGATACCAAGATTCGAACCGGTGTCCGTCCTGTGTTGGCTGCATGCAAGACAAATGCCCTTCCACTCTGCTATTGATCATCTGGGTTTTTATTTAATTTAAAGAAAGTGCAGAACATAGTTGACCATAATACATTTGTTTTCAGATAAGAAAGAAAAGTTATTTACAAAAGAAGAATAGAGGGGCTGGAGCAGTGGTGCAAGTAGTAAGGCATCTGCTTTGCTCCAGCTAGCCTAGGACGGATTGCTGTTCGATCCCCCAGCATCTCATATGGTGCTCCAAGCCAGGAGTGATTTCTGAGCGCATAGCCAGGAATAGCTCCTGAGCACCACTGGATATGGCCCAAAAACCAAAGAAAAAGAAAAAGAGAGAAAAAGAAATTAAAAAAAAAGAAAAATGTACATTAGCAAACACATTTGTGAAAATTATTGCATTTTCAATAAAGTTATTAATACAATAGCAGAAAATTCAGCAACTCTTATTGTTAGCTATCCATTCTGTTAAATTGGTATATTTTTGTAGGGATGACAGCGTCAAACAGATAAAGTTGTCCCAACATTTAAAGCACTATTACTGATACTGTGTTAGGCTCAGAACAGTGGGAGAGGAGAGGAAAGACAGCAGGAGCCAGGACTGGTAAACAGTTTCTCCAGTAATTCAGTAGCAACCATCTAGCAGTAGCAATCCAGCAGGGTTGGCAGCAGCAGAATATCCTAGCCTTCCCTCCCTCCACCCTAGCACTTCAGCCTGGGGCTTTATATACCCTGGGCCAACTGCCAACCTGTAGCAGTTACAAGGGCCTGGCTTCTGATAACTGATGTCTTCACCCTTAAAGGTTTGGTAGCCACTGAAGGCTTACCAGGGGCCATAAGAGTTTCTGTTACCTTATAATACTTCAGTTTTTAGAGCTGTGAAATTTTTAGTTTTAAAAGTTTTAAAGGGGGGCCGGGCGGTGGCGCTGCAGGTAAGGTGCCTGCGCTAACCTAGGATGGACCACGTTTCGACCCCCCGGTTCCCCATATGGTCCCCCGTGCCTGCCAGGAGCGACTTCTGAGCGAATAGCCAGGAGTAACCCCTGAGCGTCACCGGGTGTGGCCTAAAAACAAAACAAAACAAAACAAAAAAAAAACTTGTAGTTTTTTTTTGTTCTCAGCTACTAGGCCTCCTGGAAGAAGGAGGATGTGGGGGGAGGGTCCCACACTCACGCCAAAAAGTCCTCCCAATTACAATCATGTATGTAATCATGGTGCTTAAATAAAGAACAAAATGTTTTTATAATTTTTATTTTGGCTTACCTATCTTTCACAGTAGTGTTTTAGGTACATATTAACATTGAATCAGGGGAATTCCTATCACCAAATTTGCCCTCTCTCCACCCCTGTTTTCATCCTGCATCCCAAATCCCCCAACCCTCACCCCCCAGGCTGCTAGAATAAGCGGTCCCCTCTGTGTCTAGCTTACTACTTAGTGATCATATATCTGGTTGGTCCTGGTACCCTCCCTTATTTCCCCCTCTGTTTGAGAGGCGGAACTAAATAGTTCAAGTTATGTGGTTTTGTTTGAAGAAAAAAAAAGCAATAAAGTAGGTAAAAATCAAATAAGCCGAAAATGGGTGTAGTCCTTCTAGAGGCTCTCAACCTCAGTTTGAGAGAGGACAGGAAAAAAAGGAATTGAAATACCACAACAATACAGAAAGAAATATTGAATAAAATATCCAGTGAGCACTATAGCACTAAAGGCAAGCACACTTAATAGTCTCGGTCCTGAAATAAAACCATGCCAGAGTGCAAAAAGAAAGAGAAGGAGAAAAATAACAAAATAAGATTGGAGACATCAACTTCAATATCTACAGCAAAACAAAGAAGTCAAAAGGATTAAAATAAAAATAAAATATAGATTAAAAAAAACTATTTTGTGCCTTTTTTTTTCCTGCATAGGCATAGTAAAAATTGGGGGCATTAGAGAGGGAATTCCCTTGGCCTAGGAGATACAGATTCTCTCCCCCCTTGAAGTATAGTGTCATGGGATTGACTGTAGACTCCTTGTCAAGAGCAAAATTTTTAAAGAAATAAAATAAAATAAAAAAGCCCTGATGATATGAGCCCAAATACTGGGTTACCTGAAGTTTGGTTAGATTGGTGTCCCTGAAGGGAGTCGTAGGGGCTGGTGAGGCAAGCCATCAAATCAGCAAAGTGGTGATTATGAGTGATGGATGCTGCAAGTATGGCTTTTGCAGGGTGGGGGCTTATCCCACCCTCTCCTCCAGAGATGGTCAGCTTTCTCATGAGTGGCCTATGATTTACATCTCCTTCAAAAAAAAGAGTGAATTTATGGAGCTGGCTCAATGCAAATATTGCAGCTACATTTGTGGCCTTGGTCACAGTTACCAGACTTTCCAGAAGAAGGAAGATACAGGGGTGGGACTGGATGGGAAGGGTGTCCACACTCACTCAAAAATTTCCTGGTGCTAGCAGTCCAAATAATAGCGTACATGAAGTTTTGTCAGATTGGTGTCCCAAAGAAAATTGTAGAGGGGTGATGAGGCAGGGCCATCGGCAAAACAATGATTCTGTAATTTTCAGACACAAAAGAGAAAAGAGCTGGAAGCTCCAGCTCACCCCAGGAAGTTAGAGAAATAACTGCATTTTGAACTGTCCTAAAAATGAGAACCTATGAGGGAAATGGAGAGCCTTTCTAGAGTACAGGTGGGGGGTGGTTGGGGAGGAGGGAGATTTGGGACAATGGTGATGGGAACGTTGCACTGGTGATGGGTGGTGTTCTATACATGACTGAAACCCAAACACAATTATGTATGTAATCAAGGTGTTAAAATAAAAAATAAAAAATAAAAAACAATGATTCTGGGTGATGGATGCATCAAGCATGGTTTCTGTAATGTGGGGCTTGGCCCACCCTTTCCTCCCAAGATTGCCAGCTCTCTGCTCTATAGGTCGGTATAGCCATAATCTTTCAAAGTTCAATTTACATTTCATTCAAGAAAACAGTGAGTTTATGAGTTGGCCTGATTTGAACATGGTGACTGTTTTTGTGGGAGTGGTTATAGCTCAAATATACTGTTTTAATGACAACTGATTTACAGAACAGTTGCAAATTGGAGAAAATGATGTCTTCCATTTTCTTTTTCCCAAGGATTGCTTTAGCTATTATGAAGGTTTATTGTCCCATTGAATTTCAGAAGCATTTGATCCATTTCTTTGAAAATTATCATGGGTCACCTTATAGGGATTGCATCAAATAAATCTGTGCGATGCTTTGGGAAGTAGTTCAATTTTAATGCTGTTATCCTCCCAATCCACAAGCAGGGTATTTTTTCCATTTCTTTGAGTTCTGTTTTATTTCTGGAAGTTGTGTTTTGTAGATTTCTTTGTATAAGTCTTCACCTCGGGGCCCGGGAGATAGCATGGAGGTAAGGCGTTTGCCTTTCATGCAAAAGGTCATCAGTTCAAATCCCGGTGCCCCATATGGTCCCCCGTGCCTGCCAGGAGCAATTTCTGAGCATGGAGCCAGGAGTAACCCCTGAGCACTGCCGGGTGTGACCCAAAAACCAAAATAAATAAATAAATTAATTAAATTAAATTAAATTAAATTAAATAAATAAATAAGTCTTTCACCTTCTTTAGTTAAATTGATTCTAAGGTACTTGATTTTCTGAGATACAATTGTGAATAGGACTTTTACTTTAATATCGCTTTTCTTCTCTTTCATTATGTATTTAGAAACTCATAAATTTTTCATATTAATTTTGTAGCTTGACACCTTGCTATCTAAATTTATTGTTTCTAGAAGCTTTTTTATGATCTTGATGATTTTGCAAATATAGTATCATGTCATCTGCAGACAGGGAGAGCTTGACTTCTTCCTTTCCTATCTGGATGCCCTTGATATCTTTTTCTTATCTAATTACTATGGCAAATACTCCCAGTACTATATTGAATAGAAGTGAGCCTCCTTCTATTTTTAATGAGGTACATAAGTCCCTCTGCATTGTTCTCCACTGCAGCAATGTCTGTATCTGACTTTGTCTTATTGTGGTATGGCATATGTCATGTGTTCAACCAGCAGTTAATCCATCCTTGGAGACTTGTCACATACTGTGATCTGTCAAAGTAGCCAGAAGATGAATGTTTCAAATGCTCTGCTATAAATAAAGAAAAATTTGATTAATACTTTTGTCACGGTAGATTAGATTAACTCTAGGAAACATATAATGGGCTTCAAAA
>PVKC010046649.1:0-11214 GCA_004027635.1 Crocidura indochinensis
CAGGGGTTACTCCTGGCTATGTGCTCAGAAGTCACTCCTGGCTTGGGGGACCATATGGGAAACCAGGGGATCAAACTGCCATCCGTCCTAGGCTAGCGCAGGCAAGGCAGGCACCTTACCTCCAGTGCCACCACCTGGCCCCTGGGAAATTCCTTTTGTTTTGTTTTGTTTTTGGGCCACACCCTGTGATGCTCAGGGGTTACTCCTGGCTATTCGCTCAGAAGTCGCTCCTGGCAGGCACGGGGGACCATATGGGGAACCAGGGGATCGAACCGTGGTCCGTCCTAGGTTAGTGCAGGCACCTTATCTCCAGCGCCACCACCCAGCCCCCGGAAATTCTTTTAAAAAAAAATGATTGATTGAGTAATTGATTGGTTTCTGGGCCATACCCAGTAGTACTCAGGGGTTACTACCAGCTCTGCCCTCAGAAATCGTCCCTGGCAGGCTGTGGGACTGTATGGGATGCCAAGAAATGAACTGGGTCCCTACCAGGTCGCTGCATGTAAGGCAAATGTCCTACCGCTGTGCTATCTCTCTTGCCCCTTGCAGAGGGAAATTCTAACATTTTACCATTATGCTTGCATAGTATTCTTTCTGGAAGGTTGTTACTTGTTTTATTTACTTATCTATTTTTTTTTTTTGTTTTTGGGTCACACCCGGCAGTGCTCAGGGGTTACTCCTGGCTCCATGCTCAGAAATTGCTCCTGGCAGGCACGGGGGACCATATGGAGCACCGGGATTCGAACAGATGACCTTTTGCATGAAAGGCAAACGCCTTACCTCCATGCTATCTCCCGGGCCCCTACTTATCTATTTTATTTATTCACTGTGAAACTACAAAGTTATTTATGTCTGGGTTTCAGGCACAAAGTGTTTTAATACCAATCCCCTTCACTAGTGTCCACTTCCCTCCACCAATGCCCAACCCTATTCCATTTACCTTATACTTATCAGTTGCAGTAGTTTGCATTTAATAGATATATTATCTTGCTGCTCTCAAATTGTCATGAAGGATTAGTTTGGCTTTTTATTTTTAATTATTGGCATGTTAATATTTCTGTAGAATAAAATGTTTACTAGAAAAATATATAAAATATAAAAATAAGAAAATTATATATATGGCTATTAAAAATAAGAAAATTATATATATGGCTAAATTCTACTAGTTTCAAAAGATATAAAATTAGATCCAGAGTGATAGCACAGAGGTAGGGCATTTGCCTTGCACGCAGCAACCCATGGATGGTAGTTTGAATCCCGGCATCCCATATGGTTCCTTGAGCTTGCCAGAAGTGATTTCTGAGTGCAGTCAGAGTACCTGACTTTAAAAAGATTTAAAATGATTTTTTTTTTGGTGTCACACCCAGCAGCACTCAGGGGGTACTCCTGGCTCTGTGCCCAGAAATTGCTTCTGTTAGGCTTGGGGGACCATATGGGATACCGGGATTCAGACCACCATCCTTCTGCATGCAAGGCAAATGCCTTACCTCCATGCTATCTCTTCGGCCCCAATGATTCTATTTTTTTTTTTGTTTGTTTGTTTTTGGGTCACACCCGGCAGCGCTCAGGGGTTACTCCTGGCTCCATGCTCAGAAATTGCTCCTGGCAGGCACAGGGGACCATATGGGGCACTGGGATTCGAACCGATGACCTTTTGCATGAAAGGCAAACGCCTTACCTCCATGCTATCTCCCAGGCCCCATCAATGATTCTATTTTTATAAAAATTTCTAGTACTTGGGGCCGGAGAGATAGCACAGTGGTAAGGCGTTTGCCTTGCATGCAAAAGGTCGCTGGTTCGAATCCCGGCATCCCATATGGTCCCCAGCCATGATTTCTGAGTGTAGAGCCAGGAATAACCCCTGAGCATTGCCGGGTGTGACCCAAAAACCAAAAAGAAAAACAAATTCTAGTACTTTTCATTTCTACATATCTCCTTGCATATCAATAACAATTTGACAACTGTCCCCAGTCTGTGGACCTTGAGTAATAATGTGTTAGGAAATTTAGAGTTGGAATGATAGTAAAGCCGGTACGGCACTTGCCTTGCACATGACTGTAACCCTGAGCTCTGTTAGGAGTGATTGTTGAGTGCGCAGCCAGGAGTAAGCCCTGAGCACCAACTATGTATAACCCCTCCACATCCACATTTTTAAAAATCATTTTGCATTTTTCTAAGAGTTTATTTTTGTTTTATGAAGAATTTTTTAAATTTTTTTCTTCTTTCTCATGAGAGACAGAGGAAGGGGAGAGGGGTGGAGGAGAGAGAGGGAGAAGAAAAAAGAGGGGCAATAATTTTTATTTTTTTAACTTTGAAACAAAACAAACTCTTGAAAAAGTTGCTGGTCTTGAGAACTTCCCTTTTTTGTTTTGGGGCCACACCAGCAACATTCAGCATGTAGTATTCTATTTTTTTTGGGGGGGGGGTCACACCCGGCAGTGCCCAGGGGTCGGTCACTCCTGGCTCTATGCTCAGAAATTGCTCCTGGCAGGCACGGGGGACCACATGGGGCACCGGGATTCGAACGGATGACCTTTTGCATGAAAGGCAAACGCCTTACCTCCATGCTATCTCCCGGGCCCCAGCATGTAGTATTCTTGACTCTTGTGCTCAGTAATCACTCCTGGCGATCCTCGATATGGGTTGCCAAACCTGGGTCAGCTGTGTACAATGTAAGTGCCCTTCCAGTTCTAGTCTCCAGCCCCTGAAAGCTTTGCATGATTTGAAATTACTTCCAAATGATCTATTTCCTGTTTATTAGTGCTTTTCCTGTAAACAAGAATGTTTTCCTGCATAATTAATAGCCCTCCCTTACTATCTTTAAGAAATTCTGAGCAACATTTGATTTTGTTCTGATAATAGAACATCATTTGAGGACCTGGTTTTGGTCATTTTCCTCAAATTTCCAGTTTCTGAGAGCCAATGGACAATGTTAAATGAGGATTTACAAGGGTCCAGAGAGAGAGTAAAGGAGTTAAGGTGCTTCCCTTGTACAGAATTTACCCAGCTCGATCTCCAGCATCCCAGATAGTCCCCCAAGTACTTCCAGGAATAAATAATTCCTGAGTGCAGTCAGGATTATGCATGAAGCCCCAAGGAAACAAATAAAATAAAATTTGATCATTTACAGTATATTTGATGATTTATAGTATATTTGATGATTTACATTGCATAAAATAAAAGACATACCAAAACTACTCTGTTTTAGCCAAGCTCCTTCATGTTTATCAAATAATCTGAGATAGGAATGTTAGAATTTACAGGAAAGGACCAAGTTGTACCAAATTTTTTATATAATTTCTTTTTCCCTCCCCTCACAAATTTAATAGGTTTATCTCAACATGTAGTAACCAACTATAAACAAGTAATTCAACTCTTGGAGGAAGGAATAGCAAACAGGTAACAGGTTTGTTTGTTTCTGTCATTGTTTCCAGCTTCATTCTTCTGTTTTGTGTTTCCATCTCCTTTAAAGTGTATCATGACACCGTCTCTGTAGTGCCCACCTTCCAAATTAGAAGGCCTTTCTCAGAACAGTAATGAATACAGAGTGAGGCATGGTGACTGAGAACTAGTGTTCTTATTATCAATAATAAAACTGCCATTTTTCCTTTACATAAAATTAGGCAGTAAACCCAGAGATTTACTTTGTACATTCCCTTTTTGGTTTGGGGGCAACACCCAGTGATGCCCAGAGCTTACTTCTGGTAAAGGACCATATGGAATGCTGGGATCAAACCTGGGTTGACTCTATGCAAGGCAAGAACCCTCCCATTATACTATTGCTCTGGGTCCCTGTACATTTTCTTTTCTTTTCTCTTTTTTTGGTTTTTGGTTTTTGGGCCACACCCAATGACTCAGGGGTTACTCCTGGCTATGCACTCAGAAATTGCTCCTGGCTGGGGGAACCATATGGAACACCCGGAATTGAACCTAGGTCCGTCCTGGGTCAGCTGTGTACAAGGCAAACACCCTACTGCTGTGCTATCACTCTGATCCCTGTACATTATCTTATAACAAAAAATTTCAGCTTTTGATCAAAGGCAAGATTCTCAATTGCATTGCCCTCTTCTTAAGCATGATAGAGATAAGGATCAATATTGTATGAAATGGTCTAGAAAACCAATTTTTCTTCTAATTTTAAATAGGGTACTCCAAAAGACTGCTTTGCATCTTCTATGAACAACCAAATGCTGTAGACTCTCCTAAAATTTTTAAAAACTATAAATATAAAACTATAACAATGTAATTGTATGAAATAACAAGAATAGCATATTATGCCTGAAAAATAGCCATGTTTTCTTTTTTAAAAAAAAAACTGTAGGGAGGATATAGACCCAGAGCGACAGTGTTTTCTATTTATCCTATTAATATCAGGTATATATTTAAAAGAATATAAAAGGAAAAAATTAAATTTAACCTGACCCCCACCACCCCAGGATGCACTGGCTGCTGGTCTTCAGTATATCCACAGAGCCTGGATTCTTTATTTATTGATTAGTTTTGGAAGTAAAAATGGGCTTTATTTGAGGGGAAAAGGAGAGAAAGAGAAATGAGCTTAAGAAAATGCAAGCTTCACCACAGTGAAGAAAGACCACAGAACACATCCCAGTGTTAAAATATGAAAGTGTGGGCCAGAGAGATTGCATGGACATAGGGCATTTGCCTTGCATGCAGAAGGATGTAGGTTCAAATGCTGGCATTCCATATGGTCCCCCGAGCCTGCCAGGAGCGATTTCTGAGCACAGAACCAAGAGTAGCCCTTGAACACTGCCGGGTGTGACCCAAAATCCAAAAAAATAAAAAGAAAGTGCACATCTCAAGATGTGGGTGACATGTGCTCAGGCACTGTCAATGCTGGCAACACTCATGAACTAGTTCCTGGAACTTTAAGTGTACAGCTTCACCTTTTGCTTTTTATGCCTGAATAAACTTTTAGATTTTATAGATTTTCCCTCTTTTATTTTTCTAGCTCATTCAAGAACAGGCAACATTGGGGTGGTCTCAGCAAAAGCATGATTGACGGAGTTAAAGGGAAGATGCTTGTGATTTTAAAGGCAAACTTGGGAATAATTTATTTTTTGGCAACTCACTCTTAGAATTTTCTAAACAGAAAATAATTACTTTGTTTAAACAATATGGTTATAAAATTATTTATGATTGAGTTTCAGTCATATAATATACACCACCCTTCACCAGTGCACATTTCCTACTACCCATGTCCCCACCAATGCCCCCTGCCTGCCTTCAAGGTAGATATTTTACTCTCTCTCTCCTCTCTCCTCTTTCTCTCTCCCTCTCCCTCTCTTTCTCTCTCTCTCTCTCTCTCTCTCTCTCTCTCTCTCTCTCTCCCCCTCTCTCCCTCGCTCCCTCCCTCCCTCCTGTGGTTTGCACTATTGCTAGCGAAAGGGTACCATACATATCACTTTATTCCTTTTGTCACCCAGTTCTTGTCTGGAGTGATCAGTTTCAACTATCATTGTCACAGGGGGATCATTCACTAATACTGCATTCATCACTCGTTTTTATTTACTTATTTATTTATTTATTTATTTATTTATTTATTGGTTACAGAAACGTTCTTAGTTGGTTTCAGTCATAGAAACACACCCTCACTGGTGTGATTTTTTTTTCCCACCACCAATGTTCCCTGTTTCCCTCCCTACCCTTTGCCTGTCTCTGAGACAGGTATTCTGCCTCTCTCTCTCACTCACTATTGTTATCATAGTTGTCAGTGCTCTAAATGCACTCAGCTCTCTTTGTGGCAAATTTCATGTCATGTGCATTGGAGAAGAATGTGTATCTAGTTTTCTGGGGATTGAGAGACATACATAAGACACTCTCATTCCTTCCTTCAAAGCTAGTGTATACTTTTTTCTTTCTTTCTTTCTTTTTTTTGTTTTTGTTGTTGAGTCACACCCAGTGATGCTCAGGTGTTACTCCTGGCTATGCGCTCAGAAACACTCCTGGCTTGGGGGACCAGATGATTAAACCAAGGTCTCTCCTGGGTCAGCCGCATGTAAGGCAAACACACTACTGCTGCGCTACCACTCTGGCTCCAGAGCTAGTATATTCTTGCTAAATTTTAGCTTGGTTGACCTATTAAGCAGTGTCAGGGTGGTGTTGAAGTCTCCTCCTATTATTGTTTTGCTATTGATGACTTTTTTCAAATCTGTCAGAAATTGTTTTAAATATTTTGTGGTCCCACTCTTTTGGGTAAGATTCCTATCAAGGACTGGTCCTCCTGATCCCCATCTCTATTGTCTCTGGATATTATACCATACTATCTTTTATTTTTCTTATATCCCACAAATGAGTGACATTATTTTATGTCTGTCTTTCTCCCTCTGACCTATTTATTACAATAATATCCTTATACATCCATATGTAAACAAACTTCATAACTTCAATTTTTTTCTAACAACTGCATGGGATTCCATTGTGTGGATGTACCACAGTTTTTTAGCCACTCATCTGTTCTTTTGCACTTGGGTTGTTTCCAGATCCTGGCTATTAAAACTAGTGCTGCAGCAAACATAAGAATGCAGAGGGCTTTTCTGCATGGTGTTTTTGGGTTCCTATGGTTAAACAAAAAATCTTATTTATGCATGGCATTGATGTAAGGCAATATCTTGTCTTAAAGCCCTTTCTGGCATGATAATTTAATATTCTATACTTAATAATGTCTTCTCGCTTTTTGGGGGCCTTCTTCAGCAGTCTCTGCTCTATGTGGTTTTATTTATTACATTATTTAATTGAGTATCTTAGGAATATTCTTTCAGATTGATGATAGTTTAGTATTCCTCTTTATTATCAGCTCTGACTTTTGCTTCTGTCACTTTTTAAAAATAAATGATCTAATGGAGTTTAATCTATATCTGCTGCCCTCCCTTTTATGTGCTTACATATCAGTGTCTAGAGTGATACTTCTACCCTCTTCCAACCACTCTCCTAATTTGAATGAGTAAGTGAGCTCTTTTATGATTCTAATTATGAAAATTTGGCATTAACATTTCTTGTGCTGTTCTGCTGGTGGATATGTAAGTGTCCACTGTGCAAAAATAGTTCTTGTCCTAACTTTCTTCCTTTATTTTCATATAGAATGACAGCAGCTACCCATGTTCATGAGGCTAGCAGCAGATCTCATGCCATCTTCACTATTCACTATACACAGGTTGGTTACTTCTGGGGTTTGCTTAGATTTATTCCTATCATGCAGTATTGCTAAGCTCTTAAAAGTTCTCATCATGGGGCTAGAGAGCTAGCATGGAGGTAAGGCGTTTAATTGGAGCGATTTCTGAGCTTAGAGCCAGGAGTAACCCCTGAGCACTACTGGGTATGACCCAAAAACAAAAAAAAATTTTTTTTCTCATCACAAGGAAAAACATTTAAAATATAAATATATGTACATATATATACACACATATATATTTTGGCCACATCTGGCAGCACACAGGCATTATTCTTGGATCAAGCTGAGAAATCACTTCTAGCAGGCTTGGGGACCATATGGGATGCTGGGGATTGAACATGGGTCAGCTATTTGTAAGGCAAACACCTGCCCACTGTACTATTGCTCTGGACTCATTTTTAAAAATTAAAAAAAAAAGGCACCATGGTTTCTTTTTGTTTTTTTTTCTTTTTAGGCACCATGGTTTACAAAGCTTTTAATAAATGTTTTATGTATATTTTTTGTTTTGTTTTGTTTTTCGGCCACACCCAACTATGCTCAGGGGTTACTCTGAACCTATGTGTACAAAGCAATTGCCCTACCTGCTGTGCTATTGTTCCAGCCCCAGTTAGGTCTATTAAATGTTCCCTTCCAAGCTTACCACCAGTGTCAGAAGAAAAGTTTATTTTGGGGGGGGGGGGGCACACCCGATGGTTCTCAGGGGTTACTCCTGGCTAGCTGCTCAGAAATAGCTCCTGGCAGGCCCAGGGGACCATATGGGGCATCCGGGTTTGAACCAACCACCTTAGGTTCTGTGTCGGCTGTTTGCAAGGCAAATGCCGCTCTCCGGCCCCTAGAGGAAAAGTATTTTTTCTTTTTTTTTGGTTTTTGGGTCACACCCAGCAGTGCTCATGGGTTACTCCTGGCTCCATGCTCAGAAATTGCTCCTGGCAGGCACGGGGGACCATATGGGGCACCGGGATTCGAACCGACGACCTTTTTGCATGAAAGGTCCTCCATGCTATCTTCCGGGCCCCAGGAAAAGTATTTTTAATTATCTAAGGTGATGGATGTTAGCTATTATGATAATTATATGTATGTATGTGGGTGCATGTGTGTATAGCAAATGATGTTTATGTACTGTAAATTTATACAATGTTTTTTCTGTTTTGTTTTGTTTTTGGGCCACACCCAGTGACACTCGGGTTACTCCTGGCTATGCGCTCAGAGTCGCTCCTGGCTTGGGGAACCATATGGGAAACCGGGGGATCGAACCGCGGTCCGTTCTAGGCTAGCGCAGGCAAGGCAGGCACCTTACCTCCAGCGCCACCGCCCGGCCCCAAATTTATACAGTGTTATATGTTAACTTTATCTCAATTAAACTGGAAAAAAACAGATTGATTGGGTAAGAGAGGCCATGACTGGAGCTAAAGAGATGAGATAGCAGGTAAGGCACTTTCCTTGCGTGCAGTTAGCCTGGGTTTAATCCCTGGCATTTCCCTAAGCCTGCCAGGAATGATTCCTGAGTACAGAACTAGGAGTATGACCTGGGCATCAATGGATGTGGCCCCAAAACAAACAAAAAAGGTAAGCCATGATCGTGGTTCTTTTTTAAAGATTTAATTTTTTAAATATATAAAATCTTTATTTAGGCACCATGATTACAAGCATGATTGTAGTTGGGTTTCAGTCATAAACAGAACACCCACCCTTTACCAGTGCAACATTCCCACCACCAATGCCTCCCAACTCCCTCCTCCCCCAATCCCTGCCTGTATTTGAGACAGGTATTCTACTTCTCAAACTCATTAAGATTGTCATGATAGGGCCCGGAGAGATAGCACATCGGTGGTTTGTCTTGCAAGCAGACGATCCAGGACCAAAGGTTGTTGGTTCCAATCCCGGTGTCCCTCCCATATGGTCCCCTGTGCCTGCCAGGAGCTATTTCTGAGCAGACAGCCAGGAGTATCCCCTGAGCACTGTCGGATGTGGTCCCAAAACAAAAAACAAACAAACAAAAAAAGATTGTCATGATAGCTCTTAGTGTAGTTATTTCTTGGGTCTTTGGGTCACACCCGAGAGCTCAGGGGTACTCCTGACTCTATGCTCAGAAATCGCTCCTGGCAGGCTCAGGGGTCCATATGGGTTGCTGGGATTCGAACCACTGACCTTCTGCATGGAAGGCAAATGCCTTATCTCAATGCTATCTCTCTGGTCCCATACCACATGAAATTCTTTTTTTTGTTTGTTTTTTGTTTTTGTTTTTTTTGGGTCACACCCGGCAGTGCTCAGGGGTTACTCCTGGCTCCAGGCTCAGAAATTGCTTCTGGCAGGCACGGGGGACCATATGGGTCACCGGGATTTGAACAGATGACCTTTTGCATGAAAGGTAAACGCCTTACCTCCATGCTATCTACCGGGCCCCCACATGGAATTCTTGATGCTCTGAGTTTTGGCAAATGCCATGCCCATTTTTATGTGCTTGCATCTATTTGCATTATGAAGTTGTAAGAGGTCGTCTGTGCCAAACTGAGGATAACATGAAATTGGAGGCATGGATGGATCTTTGTAAGTGTATTGAGTATGAAACAATATTAGTGATTTTAGTTGTATGATAGTTAAAGACCATGGCAGAGACTCTCAGGCTAAGGATGTCAAGAAATACTTTTGTTGTTTTTGTTTTTTTGGGCCACACCTGGTGACACTCAGGGGTTACTCCTGGCTATGTGCTCAGAAAGTACTCCTGGCTTGGGAAACCATATGGGACACCAGGAATCAAACTGAGGTCCGTCCTTGGTCAGCCGTTTGCAAGGCAAACGCCCTTCTGCGCCACCGCTCTGGCCCTGAAATGCTTCTAATGTAAGAAATCAACAACAATGAAAGTTTGCTCATGTAGGGGACCAGAGTGATAGCACAGTGGTAAGGTGTTTGCCTTGTACGTGGCCAATACAGGACAGACAGTGGTTCGACTTCTGAGTGTAGAGCCAGGAGTAATCCCTGAGAACTGCTGGGTGTAACCCAACACTCTTCCCTAAAATACTTACTCATGTACTGTGGGTGTAGTAGCCCTGGAACCCTCTGACCAAGCATCCCAGGAGTGACTCCTGTGCCCCAATCTCCAGTGGGAGGAGTCCTAAAAATAAAGCCAATGTGTCCCTTGAAATAATCAACAAACATATGTCAGTGAATGATATAGCTTTTCCATGCCTAGATATGTTTCCCAAGAGAAAAGAATTCAGATAAGGCATGTACATATTTATAAATCAATGTGACTTAAAAATTAAAAATATTGGGGCCCGGGAGATAGCATGGAGGTAAGGCGTTTGCCTTTCATGCAAAAGGTCATCGGTTCGAATCCCGGTGCCCCATGTGGTCCCCCGTGCCTGCCAGGAGCAATTTCTGAGCATGGAGCCAGGAGTAACCCCTGAGCGCTGCCGGGTGTGACCCAAAAACCAAAAAAAAAAAATATATATATATATATATATATATATATATATATATATATATATATATATATATATAAAATATTTATTTTTAAAAATAAAATAAAATTATTGAAGCCCCTGAAAATGGTGAAAGCTTTGAGGATTTACATACTTTGTGAAAGATTGCTTGTATTTGGGGGGTTTTACCCACCTGTGTTTAGAGGCTACTCCTAACTCTGCTTAGTGACCTCTGACCAACACTTTACTACCTATGTTTTCTCTGCCTTTCTGTCTCTCGTTCCTGCTTGTGTGTGTGTGTGTGTGTGTGTGTGTTCAAAGTAAAAACAGAATTTACTTGGAAATTCTGAGACAGGGAGGGACGGTAGAGGATAAGAAAGAGAGAGAATGGGCTGGAGTGATAGTACGACAGGAAGGGCATTTGCCTTGCATGTGGCCCACCCTCGTTTGATCTCCTACATCCCATATAGTCCCTAAAGCCCACTAGGAGTGATTCCTGAGTTCAGAGCCAGGAGTAATCCCCAACTACCAGTGTGGCCCCCAAACAAACAAACAAAAGAGAGAGTAACACACTAGAAATGGCAGGCTTTTCCAAAGGTGGGT
>PVKC010046650.1:0-11194 GCA_004027635.1 Crocidura indochinensis
ATTTCCAAATTTGGGACGGGAAGCTTCTCGGGGCCAGGAACCAGCCACATTCCGCAGCAATTAGGGGATCGTTTGCAGTTACTACGACATTTCACATTTCGAAACACATCAAATGCGAAGGGAAAATCGCTGTTGTATGTCACAGGCATGAAGGCCTGTGGAGGCACAGCTGCCTGATTGCCTCTTCAGCTGCCCCAGACCTCCGAGACATCGCAGGCCCTTGTCAGAGTTGGGGCCGGGCTCACAGCCCCCTGCCTCACCAGGGCCCCCTGGCCCAGCAGATTAAAGGAACTCAGGGCCAGAAACCAGGGGCACAGAGGCCCACGTTCCTGTCTAGCACAGAAAGGGCCGCGTTTCCTGTGAAAAAGACAGAATCTCTGCTCTCAGCCAACTGGCCTCGAAGGGCCGGAGCTCAGGAACCGAGATTACAGGGAGAAAAATGCTTCCTCTGCGCCAGGCCAGGGGGTCTGGCAGCCCCATGAGGGCCATGCTGGCATTGCAGCCAGGGAACATGAATAATGCGTTTAGTCCGCTTCCTCCCACGCCCACCTCAGCCCCCTCACTCCTTCCCCTCCCTGACATTTTCTCTTCTTCCCCCCAGATATCTAGAATCAAGTCTGGCACAGATGACAAGCCTTTCTGGGGGAGGCCTTTGAAACCAAACACCCCCTTTCTGTCCCCCACTGCTTCCTTCCTGGATTCCCTCCAGCCTGCCAACATGCAGGCCCATTAGGGCCTCTGAGCTCCATTTTTAAAGGCTGATAAACATGTAAAGATATTCGAAGGCCACCCCGGGCAGTCACCTCCAAGCTTGGTAACATGAGGGGAATCCAGACAGAGGAAGAGAAAAGGGGTTCCATGCCAGGTGGCCTCAGAGCAGGTGGGTGGTCTGTGGGGGTACCCTCAGGGTTGACCTTGGCCTGAGAGGGTTGCTGGAATAAGTGTCGTGCACAAGATGCTTTAGTGCCCAGAAGGGCTGCAAGTACCAGCACTGCCAGCATGGAAATATCCCATGGAAATATCAGCCTTGTCTCATGCAGAAGTGGGGCCTAGTACCTCAGGAGTGAGGTTTACCTCAGATGGGACCTGTCCCCTTTGGGATGGGACTGACCACACCAGAAGAAGCCTATTACCTCAGGATGAACCTTATATATCCATGAGATGGGGTCTATTCCCTCAGGGCAGGGCTGATCACCCAGAAGCACATGGATGATGACCTCCCTGACTTGAGAAGATTAGGAGGGACTGGGTGGGGGAGAAGGTGTCACCCAGAGCTCTGGCTCCCCTGAGGGCTAAAGGGCATCTTCCTTTTTGTTTGTTTTGTTTTTTGAATTTTTTGTTTGTTTTGTTTTTAACTTTTTTGTTTGTTTTTTGCTTGTTTTTGGGTCATACCAGGCAGCGCTCAGGAATCACTTCTGGCTTTGTTCTCAGAAATCACTCCCAGCAAGCTGGGGGACCATATGGGATGCCAGATTCGAACCACTGTCCTGCATGCAAGACAAACACCCTACCTCTACGTTATCTCTCCGGCCCTGTTTTGTTTTTTAATTAATATCTTTATTTAAACACACATGATTACAAACATGTTTGTAGTTGGGTTTCATTTATAAAAAAGGACACCCCCTTCACCAGTGCAATATTCCCACCACCAGTAAGGGGCAACTTCTGACAAAGGGTGCAGGGTGCAAAGAACAGCATGTTGGGTGTCCTCAGCTCCCTCCTGCTCTGTTCACAGCCTGGGGCCAGATCTGGAGAGCCCTGGAGGGGCAGAGAGGAGGGAGGTCTTGGAGGCTCCGTCTCCTGCTCCCCCTTCGGATCCCCCTCACCTGTGATGGGTTAGCCCCTGTGACTAGGTGGCTAGGTGTGTGGGCAACACCTGAGTGCCAGCAACTCAACTTCAGAGGGGGCAGTCAGGCCATTCATGATGCCCAGTTGCCTCCCTGTCTCCTCCCATAGGTCCTCCTCCCCTCTATCCCATCCCTCCTGAGTAGGGTCCATCGAGGGGAGGGTGGGCATCTCTGTGGGACTCCCAGCCCAACCAACCAAGTGGAGGTGTTGCCTTTGGGTAGAAGCAAGGGTGAGCTGGTCTAGACCTGTTTAGAGGGTCCTATTCAGGAACGGCTCAGCTGAGCCCAGAAAGGTGCCTTCTCAGAGTCAGACATGCAGGGGCTGAGACTGTGCCAGAGCCTGGGCCCTGAGGGGAGGGGTGTATCTGGGGTGTGCTCAGGCTTATCCCCAGCTTTGTATCAGGGTTTTGGGGAGCCTTATTAGTTGCTGGTAATGGAACCACATACAGGACCTGTGGGTGCCTCAGCTGTTATCTGAGGGACATCTCTTGAGAAAGGGCTCAGCACTGCCAGGATGAGATAATAATAATAATAATAATAATAATAATAATAATAATAATTTTGTGGTTATTAAGTTGGGGGCCATATACTGTGGTGCTCAGGCCTCACTCACAGTTCTATGCTCAAAGATAAACCCTCGCTGTGCTGACTATATGAGTTTCCAAGGACTGAGCTGGATGGCCCAGCACAAGTATCGCTCAGCCCCTGTGATGCCATTTTTCCGCTTCCTCATGAATAGTCTTTGATTTCCCAAATGTCCCAGGGTTTCTAACCCTCGAAAACAAACATATCAGGCATGTCCAGTTCCAGGAAAATGGAAGCCCAGCCTCAGGGACCAGGGACCCACCATCCTGGAGTGCTTCATTTTCATTAGTCTGCTCAGCCACGGGTTGATTAGCTGCTTGGCACTCGCTGTGGACCAATCAGATGAGGCCGGGGCTTAGAGAAGGCCCAAGCCTTGGTTTGCTTCCTTTCATGCTTCCAATGCCGGGTGCGACTCTCCCGGGATTTGCTGTGGGTCCGCAGTTGTTCTTGCTCCCTGCAAGTCCGTCATGGAAGGAAAACAGGGAAACGACCACTCCTCACAAATTGGAGAATCTCAGACTTAGCCGCTGAGACTCTGAGAGGTCAAACTCTCTAAATGGACTTTGAATAAACTCAAAGGAAGGTTCTTGTATCTAAGAACCATCCACCCCAGTGGGAACTTAAAGCCCAATGAATAGAGTTCAACTTTGGGGTGCGGGTTCTCCCCGGCTTCTTCCTCTCCATCTTTTTTTAGTTGTCCTCAACTTGATTTTGATGATTTTTTAAGATTGCTTGATTCTGGATGGGAGAAATAGCAAAAAGGTCGGACCCTTGCCTTGCATGAAGCTGACCCAATCCAGTCCTCAGCACCACCAAGTGTGGTCTCCTGAGCACCTCCAGGGATCACTCCTGAGCACAACCAGAGGTAAATCATGAGCACCTCCGAGTCCAAGTATGGCCCTATAGCCTCCCTGGTCCAAAATAAAAGATTCTGTAGTGCTAAGAAAAGAATGAAAACAACGAATGTCACTTGCAAATGACTCTCAGCCTGTGGTTTGGAAAAGAGGTTCTGTGAGGTACGGATGACTGACCTTTCTTAGCCAGGCGGGTCTGGAAAATGGCAGATCAAAAGCTCCGAGAATTTGCATGGTGGTGTGTTGGGAGTGTCTCAACTCTCCAAAGGCCCTCTTGGCAGGTATTAATTTGAGGGAGAAAAAAGAGAAGTTTCTAAGGCAAGTCATTACAAGGAGGGAAAAAGAGAAAAGGGGGAAAAGTACAGCATGTTTTAATTGTGACACGGAAACTTGGTAAATATAATTTACACATCTATCACTTATAATCATGGTCCTGGCCAGGGCAATAATTATGATAAATCCTTTGTCAACCCTGCTTAGAAGTTCTTATGAGGTAGTCAGAAATCAGTTCACATTCTAGACAATAGTTCAAGAAAAACCCAATCCAGCCGGCTCTCTACAGATGGAACTCCACACGGACTGTAATCAAATGTTCACCAAATCACACTTTCTCATTGCCAAATGCCTTGGCAGGTTAGCATAAACAAGTCTTGAATTCATTAAGCTGCATATTTTCGCTTTCTAATTAGCTAAAATTTGTCCGTCTGTCCCTCTCCTGTCCAGAGCTTGCTTTCCAGAGCTGATGGGTGACGGGTGTGTGGACAGCATGGACAGCAGAGCCACGAGCCACAGCCTTTGGTGGAATGTGGTTGGCAGGAGGTGGGGTTTCATCTCCAGTCCTGCCCAGGCTCAGTTGGCAGGGGTAGGACTGCAGGTCAGTCCATTTACAGAGCTGCCTGCTCCAGGTTCCCTAGGCACCACCAGCTGGGCCTTGGGGCTAGAAATGCATCCTCCAACAATGAGGCCCACTGAAGAAAATGACAGATAGAGTCTTCTTCCTCCCTTGGTGTCCCCAGGCCTGAAAACAAAGAGATATGCAGTCACATGTGTGGACATGTATGGGCATACACCTGATGTCAAAGCATGTAGCATGTGGGAGCATGCATGGGTATAAACCTACATGTGGGAGCATGTAGCATGTGTGGGCATGCATGGCCATGTACCTGCTCACGTGTGCATGCATATGAGCCAGCTTGTTCTGGGCACAGCTGCTGAATAGGCTGTTGCCAATCCAGCGAACCTGAAAGAGACTTACCAAAGTGTCACTTATTTCTCTGGTGCCCCCAGAGATGGACAGGTGCAAGACTGAGTAGGTGATGGGCCCGGGCTGCTCATCTCCAAGCCCAGAGCCTGCCCACCTTGGCTCTTCACTCCTGTCTCCTGGGGCATCCCTAGACCTTCTGCACAGGCCATGCATGCTGCCTGGGAATGGATAGTGCCATCTGATGGCAAAGTCACATCCTGGCACTGAACAGAGGGAGGCAGTGTTTAGATTGACCCAATGCACTGGCAACAGAAATGGCAGCAGATGTGGGAACCATTTGCACATAGTTTCCCTCGAGGGGCCTTCACTCTTCTGGAACCTAGGACCCTGATCTCATCCACAAGCTATATGGGGGCAGGGGGGGGGGGGCATGTGGCAGACAGTCACTGCAGTAGCCGCTCACACATGTCTTTGTCTATGTGTGTATTTCGGGCAGGAACTGACTGCAGAATCCGGAAAGACCATCAGGACTGTGAATTGTGCTGAAATCACCAGCTGTCTTGGGTCTTGGGGTGCAGCGATCAGAGACTTTGCACGTCAGGGCCCCTCATGTAACCATCTCCCCTAGACTAGAGTCAAAGTTCAGAAGAAAAGAAAGCAGCTGAGCCCAAGCTCAAGGCCCATCTCAGCTCACATGTTGTGGGCCTGGGCACTGACTGTCCAACCAACCCTCCCCCAGCTCCCAGCTTTCCTAGGCACAGAGACACTTAGATTTGGTGGTCCTAAGGTGATACCTCTGACCTAAGCCCACCCCCCACCTTTTTTCTCTCTGCTTCAAAGCTAGTTTATAGGGAGTTTAAACATGTGCCCTGGAATGTGCTGGAATGTTCAGGAATGTGCTGGAATGTGCTGGAATGTGGCTGCACTTGCAGGGGATGTGCTAACACTAATGTTCCCATACTGAGCGATGGGACCCCCGGGGACTGAAGATGTGATCCCTGAGCTCTTTGGGGAGCAGGGAGGGTTCCTCAAGGCCAAGAAACCACTTGTAAAGCAGCAGAACTCAGGATCTGGCTCCATCCCTGACTGACCTGTGCTCTGGAAAATGGAAGCATGAAGTGGGGGTGGGGAGCAGCCTAAGGATGCAGGTTTGGGGCCCCATTCACATCTGTGGTTCAGTTTGGAGAGACCCCAGGGTCCTGTGGGGTGGGGGTGCACCTTCTCTCTGCACAGATTTCACCAGGTTCTGCTGAGGCCCAGCCCTCAGCTCCCCAGCTCCCATTACCCTCAGCACCAGTATGCAAGAGCCCCAATGCTACTTCCTGCCTTCCCAGTGCCCCTCCACTGCCTAAACCCCCCCCCCACTTACTGGGCATTCCAGAGGCTTGTCTAGGTTTAAGGAAAGCTGTAGCTGAGCCCCTGTAGCGGGGTCATGGGCCACCTTCTGGACACAAGCAGGTCACCCCTAGCTAACACAGCCACTGGTATGGGGTATACCACAGAGTCATTGTCTCTAAAATCTGTGACTCCCTTTTCCCTGCAGGGTCAGGGGTCAGTAAGTGGACTAGGGTGAGCATGCTCCCTGCTTTCTACAGACACCTGGGCTGCAGGGAAGGGGATAAGTGTCTCTGCAGGAAAGGAACAGTGTCACGACAGGGAAGGGGACAGTGTCACCTCAGGAACATGAACATCAGTGTCACAGCAGGGATGGGGACAGAACTGCACATGCCTCCGCCAGGAGTCGAACCTGCCTCAACGTTTCTCAGTGTCCAGTGTATTTGTCCGCTGAAACCCACTGGAAAAAAATAAATTTTTAAAGCGACATTTCGTTTATTTAGAGTTAAAATAAACCTTGGTAAATATTTTTGTGCTCGCCTCTACCCTGACACAAATAAAATATAATGAGTTCGCCATTTAGATGATCCTTGGATTTTTCTCAGTAGACGTTTTAGATAAAAGACAAAGAGTTTCTTATTTTTGGGTTCATAAAACATTCTACATTTATGGCTTCATTTTCCTGAAACCCAGATCAAAGCCTGGCTGTGAAATTTTACTGTCCCACGGCTCACGGGGCTGTTGACTTAGTGCATATTTCAAAAATCCCTCCTTCCCTCTAGACCCTCTGACCACCTCCTTCAAGAAAAAAAAAGTTATTTGCATTTGATACGATTCAGGCCCACTGGGAACTGGATTGACAGACTGGGTGGGGGGGTTGCGGTGGCTGAGTCAACATTTTCCTGGGCTCTAATTAAAGGAATTAGCAATGTGGGGGTGGGGTGGGGGGAAGGGGCTGGGGGCTGAGCCCCTGAACTCACCAACCCTGCCTTAGCACTGGGCTCTTTAGATCTTGATTTACACAAATCCCCGAAGAACTAAGCTTTATTTCATTTTATTTGGGGAAACACAGCAGAGGGACCTTCAGGAGCCCCAAATGTTTCCGTAATTGCTGTGTGTGTGTGTGGGTGTGGGTTTCAGTTGACAGCTAAGATCGAAAGACCTGTGGGGTCTAGCCTGGGGGGATGTGGGGGCTGTGGGGGCCTGTGGGGGACAGTGGGGGCTCACCCATCAGAGCTGGGCGGGGAGGGTGCTGGAGTGGCTATGGTGGGAGTGGGATGGGCAACCCAACAGCGACTCTCCTGGCATCTCCTCCCTTGAGTACCACTGCCCACCTATCCAGGGGTCCAGTCAGGCTCAGGTGAGTTGAGAGGGAGCTGGAGGCCCTAAGTGCCCTCCACATCCTGCCTCGAAATTGTTCTCATTGTCCTTCCCATCATGGGGATGATTCCTGTCTTCAGAGCATGGCCAGAGGACTAGGTCTGTCCCAGACCACTACAGTTGGACCACAGGCCCAGCCTGATGTGTCATGAGAGCATCCTGGACGCCACTTCCAGCCTCAGAGGCTAGGGGTGTCTGGTATGGTCTCTCCCTTGACCCATCCTGCTTGTGCCTGTCTATGTTTCTCCCCAACAATGAATCTGTTTAGTCCCCACTAGAATACAGATGGTTCTGTGAACCTGAACCACCCATGGGGTTGGTCACCTCACCCACTGTCTCTTGGGCTGGGCAGGCAGGACGGGAAGGCTGGGGGTGTCTTGAGCTCTTCTCATGGCTCTTGATGTGGTTTCCCAAGGATAAGCTCAAACTCAGCCCAGTGGGCCAGTACTTAGAACCGACCATGCAATCCTGCTTGGGCTGCAGTGCTCAGGGAAGTCAGCAGAGCTGATGCAACACAAAGCTCTAGCCCTCTTCACAGCCTTTGACCCTGAAGTTGTCGCCCTTCACAGTCTTGTGTGTGTGTGTGTGTGTGTGTGTGTGTGTGAGAGAGAGAGAGAGAGAGAGAGAGAGAGAGAGAGAGAGAGAGACTGTTTATGTGTGCATGTAAGTGGATTGTGTGACTGTGTGTATGTGTGTATGAGGGTCCCCCCAATGTGCCAGGATTCAGGGTTCACACGTAGGTTCTCTGCTCTATATGGGCACTGTTCAGCGGATGCCCCCACTGGAAGGGCTTTGCATCTGCCCTATATGTCTGCCCTGCCCAAGGTACTGCATCAATCTTTCCAGGGTCCCCCAAAATCCAATACCACAAAACTCACTTCAGAGGACCTCAGTTTCTGGACATTTCTCTGCCAGTCCATCTCTCTGTGTGTCTGTCCCATCAGAGTCTCTTGGCTGTGTCCAGATCTGCTTCATTCCCAAATGCCTACTTTGGGTTCTGTGGGCTGCATTTTCTGACACAGGCAATCCCACACCTCTAATGCCAGCAGGTAGAGGAAAAGGGACAGGGACACCTCCAGGCTGCAGCTAGCTGTTGGGGTGGGGGTCTGGACCCACTAGGGGCCCGGCTGAACCCTGCTCTGTCTCCACTTCTGGGGGTCAGGGTCCCTCTCTCATGTTGGCTGGCAAGTGTGTGAATGCGGCTCATTTCTTTTTTTGTTTTGTTTTGTTTGGGGGCCATACCCAGCAGTACTCAGGAGTTACTCCTGGCTCTGTGCTCAGGAATCACTCCTGGCAGGTAAGGGGAACCCCAAAGGATGCTGGGCATTGAACCCGGGTCTGCCACATGCAAGGTCAATGCCTCACTGTGCTATTGCTCTAGCCCTCACACAGCTCATTCTTTCTGTGGTTCAGCCCAGACCATGCTCTGCTCAGTGAAAGCTCCACTTCCAGTGCCCATACAAACCCTGAAATCACAGAAAGCCACAATGGGCTGCCCAGCCTTATGGTAAGGACCCAACACAGGCTGCCTCTGACTCTGGGGACCAGGCTGAATTTGGGCCCAGTTTATATTTCTCCGTCTCTGCTCTGCCTCCATAGGGACCGCCTGCTCTGGTGCTCTTTGCACTGGTTACCCGCCCCATGCCAGGCCAGGCCAGCTGGGAAGGTTCCGCCCCAGCCGTGAGCGCCATGAAACACGCCAACAGCAACAACAGGGCAGTTCTGGGCCCTGGCCCGGCCCTGTGGACTCTGGGCCTCAGCCCAGCATGGCTCTGAGGCCACCGGGAGAGCCTGACACAGTGCCACTAAGTCAGCAGGAATGCCCCACCTCGCCTTGCATCCTGGGATCTGGAGCAGCACATCTTGAGGAGCTAGCCCGAGGCACTCCTCCTGGTCCAGGACACAGCCAGTGAACATCAGGCCAAGCAGCTCAGCTGTGGCCTGGTTCCTCGAGTCTCTCTGCCGCCATCAACCTCTTTTCTGTTGTCCAGGACTGTGACACCTCTGGCCGAGACCAGCTGCATGGTGCTGCTACTTGGGAAGCCATGTAGCACCCTGGTGCACCCTACACCCACCAGGGCCTTTCTGGGGAGACTACATGACCTCAGCACTGGGAACCCCCCCCTTCCACTCACCACTCACCCACTCCAGGCCACTGGGGTTTGGCCACAGTCCTAGGGATGCTGGTGGGCATTGGCCCTAGTCAGAATAAAACTCCATGGGGCCCGGGAGATAGCATGGAGGTAAGGCATTTACCTTTCCTTGCGGAGGGGCCATGCTAATCTTCTCTGTATCGTTCCAATTTTAGTATATGTGCTGCCAAAGCGAGCACAAGGCATTTACCTTTCATGCAAAAGGTCATCGGTTCGAATCCCGGTGCCCCATATGGTCCCCCGTGCCTGCCAGGAGCAATTTCTGAGCATGGAGCCAGGAGCAACCCCTGAACACTGCCGGGTTTGACCCAAAAGCAAAACAAAACAAAACAAGAAAAAGAATAAAACTCCTCAGGTCAGCACAGGACATGATGGACGACGGAGCCGGGAATCAGGGTGGGCTGGACTGCACAGTGTCAAAAGTGCAGCTTCTAGAAGGTTATGGCAGGAAATGGCCCGTCTGAGTCAGAGGGAGGCCCCGGCTCCGTGCGTCACAGCCAGAGACATGGTGGGGCACAGGGGCTGCATATGAGAGTTGTCAGAGGACAGAGTACAGGGCATCTTCAGGGAGTATGAAATGTCTGAGACCCCACCCAGAAGTACTCTACTTACTGATGAGCAGGTTACACTAAGCCCACCACACATAGGATCGTGAGAAGAGTCGGAGATTCACAGTGGTAACAGGAGTCACCAGAGATCGACTAGGAGTTCATCAGGCTCTGGGTTTGGCATGTTCAGCAGAGGATGCCCAGGCACTCGGCCACTTTCCCCACGTGTGGTGTCCCCGGAGCTCAGGGCTGAGAATTGTGTTCTTTCCCCTGAGGTTTCATGTCCTGGGGTGTCAGGTGTGCTGCCAGTGCCCATCAGGCAGAGGTCCTGTCTCTCTGGTGACTCCAGACTGCCAATGCGGAGGAGCCAGTCTGGGCCACTGGAGGAGCCGGGATTCAGTGTCCTCCTCTTGCCCTTAGCACTCAGATGATGTACAGAAATGAATGAGTCTATCTTGTGAACCTTGCAGGGAGCCTCCTTTGGGGGTGTCTGAAACTGATGCCTGCCAAATCTGTTGTGGATCTTTCTGGGGTTCAGGGAAGCCCCATTGCAAGACCCTGCTGAGGACCACGAGGTGGGTGTCTGGAGAGGGGACAAGACAGTCAGGGCTGGAGGTCAGCTGGTCTCAGGGAGGTCTTGTGTCCAGGAGCCCTTGGTCTGTGCAGGGGTTCCCCCTAGACACTGACTGCCTCTGACCACCCTCACCCCACATGGGGCCCATGGGACCCAGCTTGCCCACTCACTCACACCTTCCCCCCATGAGACCAGCAGAGATGGGGTCATGGTTCCAGCACTGACCTCTGTCATACCCCTCCCCCATCAGCCCACCCAAGCATGGCTGTCCCAGGCCCCAGCCCAGTAGAGACCCCAAGAACCATGAGGGATGACTGAGAATTGCGCCCCCTGCCCCCCAACCCCCAAGCCTGGCTCCAGCCTCAACCCTGCCCCAGCCCTCAGGGGCGCTGGATAAGTCCAGATGCTTGGGGCATGGAATTACCTCAGGGCCCAGCAGGGAAATTTCCTGTGACTCAGTAAATCACTTTAACTGCAGCCGGGTTGATGTCCCTGGAGACCTGTCCCTGGCTGAGCACGGCTTAGTCTCTGTCTCTTCAGAACTGGGGTCCCCGGGGGCAGCGCTGCCGGCTCCTGACTCTTAAGTAGCCGGTTTTGGCCCTGAGACAAGCCCCAGTGGTGATTTTTAATAAATAATGTTCTGAAGAGAAAGTGGGGGAGGCTGGCCTGGCCACTCCCCCCCCCCAGCCCTCCATCCTGGGCCGGCTCTGGGTG
>PVKC010046651.1:0-11197 GCA_004027635.1 Crocidura indochinensis
AAAAAAAAAAAAAAAAGAAAAGAAAAGAAATTATAGTTAAAAGAAAACATTATCCACAGAATCAAATGTTGTTACTATGCCCAATAACATGAATAAATATTCAATAAGTTACATTGAATACTTAAAGAATTGAATTAAAATTTCCTTTTAATTTTAAAAAAATTCATTTTTAAAAGATATAGAAAATTGACAAATTTAGAAATTCCAGAAAATATATGATTTCAGTAGACGTCATTGTTCTATATAGCAATATAAATTAAGATAAACTCTAAGGGCAGCAAAACTTTTAAAATATTATATAACTAATATGTAACACATGGTGATTTAAATGTTCTTGGAAATTGTTTTATATAATCTTCAGATATTGCATATATTGTTAGTTTAAATTAAAAATTAGATTGTTGATTTTTGAAGGAGTGACCAACCTGGAAGTGCTAAGAGTTTATTTATATCTCTAAAATAAGAGAATCATTTCTAGTGGGTTGGGGATCTATAGAATAAAATATCCCCTGCTCATGGATTGGGTGGATGAACATTATTTAAATTGCAATATCCCCCAAAGCATTGGACAGTTTTAATGCAATTCCTCTAAGGATAGCCATGACATTCATGAAAGAAGTAGATAAAACATTCCTGTAATTAATTTGGAAGAATAAATGCCCACAAATTGCTAAGTCAAGCATTAGGAAAATAATATGAGAGACATCAACATTAAATTGTATTGCTATGCAATATTCATCAAAAAAGAACAGTGTTGAAATAAAGACAGACCCTCAGATTAATGGAATCAACTGGGGAATTTAGAAAATTAACCCCAAACATATAATCAATTAATCTTTGTTAAAGATGCAAAAAACAAGCCTAAAATGGAGTAAGGAGAGCCTCTTCCACAAATGGGGTCTGACACTGGTCAACCACATGCAAAAACATTAAACACAGATATCTATCTAACACAATGCACAAAGGTAAAATCAAAATAAATTAAAGACCTTGGTGTCAGACCTGAAGTTAAAAAGTATAAAAAGAAATCATAGGCAATATACTCCATGACATGACATTGAGACTAAAGGCATCTTCAAAGAGGAAAAACAACTGTCTAAACAGTGGAAGCAGAGATAAACAAATAAGACTACATTAAATTGAGAAACTTCTGCACCTCTAAATAAACAGTCACTAGGATACAAAAGCCACCCACAGATTGGAAGAAACTATTCACCCAAAACCCATCTAATAAGGAGCTAATATCCAAGATATACAAGATACTAACAGAACATAACAAGAAAAAAAATCTAACTTCAATAAAAAAAGGTGGAAAAGAAATGAACAGACATTTTTTCAAAGATGTAATTCAGATGGCCAAAAGGCACATGGAAAAAAAAATTCTCCAAATCACTAATCATCAGAAAGCTTCAAATTAAAACAACAATGAAGTATCAACTCACATCACAGAGAGTGACATATATCACAAAGAACAAGAACAACCACTGCTGGTAGGCATGTGGGGAGAAAGAAACACTTATTCACTGCTCATGGTAAAGCCATCTAGTCCAACCTTTCTGGAAAACAATATGGTTATTCCTCTAAAAGATGGAAATTGAGCTCCTGTATGATCCAGCAATACCACTCCTAAAGATATAGCCTAGGAACACAAAAACACAATACAAAAATGCCCTCTGTACCCCTATGTTTATTGCAGCTCTATTTACAATAGCCAGAATCTGGAAATAACCCAAATGCTTAACAACAGATGATTCGCTACAGAAACTGTGGTACATTTACAGAATGGAATACTATGTAGTTATTAGTAAAAATGAAATCATAAAGTTTGACTATATATGAATGAATGTAGAAACTATAATGGTCAGTGAAAGAGGGAGAAGGATAGACATAGAATAACCTCACTCAGCTGAAGGATATAAGAAATAACAGACAGTATAGCAATAATATACATAGACAATAGAGCTGTACTCGGGAGAACCAACTTATGACATAAAGCTTGCCACAAAGAGTGATGTGTGTAACTAGAGCACTAACCATAATGACAACTACTATAACAATGATATTGAGGGAGAGAGGCAGAATGCCTGTCTGAAAGTCAAGTAAGTAGTAGGTTAGGATGGAGGAGCGAAGTGTGGGTCATCAGGAGCACATTGATGTTGGGAATTTCACACTGGTGAAGGGTTGTTTACATTCTATGACTGAAACTCCAGTTTGAAATTTTTTGTAAACACCTTGATTAAATAAAAAATTAAAAAAAATGATTAATAGTCTACTCAAATGCATCTCAAAATATCAAAATTTAACCTTGACAATAATAGATATAAACTCTCTTTGACTTTTGATTCTTTGCACTTTAGTTTTATTGTTAAACATAAAAAACTTGTCTAAATAATATTTTATTGTTTTAATGATTTATAAATGCATTAATTTTATGCATGCATATGTTTTTTATTTTTGTGATTGTATACTCTTCTAGCATTTTTTTAGTCTAATTTCAGGAATGCTCCCTATGGCTATAATAATACCATTTTCAATAGAGATCAGTTGAATATACTGCTGGGTTTGGCTTTCTGCCAACAGATCAAGGTGCCAGCATGCTACCTCTATTCTCCATTGCCAGACTCAGTGGAACATTTTTCAGAAAATAGAAGAAAATCCTAAAATATATTTATTGAAAATGTAGACTTTGCCCTTAAAGTTGAATGCTCTCAGGACCATTATTAATTTGTACATTTTAACCCCATTTTAAAAAATTATTCATGATTTAAACTTAGAACATTGGAACATATTTTGGGTTAGTTTTTGCTACTTCAGCATCCACTGTGTGTACAGAATGCTAGTGCCTCAAACTAAATTTGTTTGTATATTGCTTTGTTTTCCTTTTATTTCCGTTTTTGTTTTCAAGTAAAATTTAAGATGCCAATAGGATAACTATTTATTAAAAAAAACCTCATTTGTAGCACAGTGGTAGGGTGTTTGCCTTGCACATGGCTGACTCAGGACTGACAAGTGTTCAATCCCCTGCATCCCATATGGCCCCCCAAGCCAGGAGCGATTTCTGAGTGCAAAGCCAGGAGTAACCCCTGAGCACCACCATGTGTGGTCCAAGAAAACAAAACAAAACAAAACCTCATTTTTTAAAGGGAACTAAATTTTTGAGATATTTTAAATTACTTTATTTAATTTTTTAAATTAATTTATTTTACTCCATCCAGTGGCACTCAGAACTTATTTCTCACTATGTATTCAGACATCACTCCTGGTTGGATATTGAGGAATTGAACATTCTTGACCATATGCAAGCTAATTATCTATTCTGTTTGTCCTTGAAGTATAAGCAACAGAAATTTGTTCTTGTTGTTTTGACTGCACAATCAGGCTAATCTGGCTTTTTATTATTGCATTTACAGTATTAAATCACCTTTATAAAAATTATTTTTGAAGTAAACTTGTTATTTTTAATAAATTTACTAAGGGAGAGGAGAGAGAAAAAATAAATATGTCGGCAAGAGAGATTATAGAATTATTCAGAATAGAAATGTTTGATTTTTTAAAACAAATTTTATTTGATTAATTTTTTTAATTTTTGTTGTTATTGGTTTTGTTTTTTTAGGGGGGTCTCAGTCAGCAATACTAATGGGGACCAGTTGTGGTGCTTGGGTTCAAACCACGATCACCTGCATGAAAGTCATTTCTATCTCTCTTATTCAAGAAATTATTTATATAGAACATTTTTGGTATGTTTATATATCTATTTTGAGTGTCTTTTTAGTTTGTTTTCATTTGTTCATACTTAGTCTCTTATTTCTCGACCTTATATATTTCCAAATATCTGTTTTTTTTAAATTAATACGTTCTGTTTTCCAATGTTTTTTCTATTTTATATGAGGTTATCAAATGTTTATACCTAAAGTTCTAAATTAATTCCCCATCTTAAATTTAGACTTATATGTTTTGTATTTGTTTGTTTATTGTAGGTGATCTTTCTAGCTTGCCTAATCTCTCTTCTCACTGCCTTTGTTTTTAATGTATCTTACTACTTCCAAGTGTAGTTTTATTGCTTTATAGAAACAATTTACTGTTTCTTTTAGAATTGTTTAGTGATAGTGAACTTATTTTAGCTCTCCTTTATCTGAAAAACTATATCTTCCCTTGGAATACAAATTATTGCCTTCTTGCAGAGAAGATTTTAGAAAGTCCTTTAATTCATTCAACAGCTTGAGTACATATTACTGGCTGGGAGAGATTTGCTGAGAAATATAATGAGTTTTATGAGGGTTTTGTATATCTGAATCTTTTATTTCATGCTAAATGTTGGCTTGTTTTGCTTTGGAGCCATTCCTTGAAGTGCTCATGGAATAGTCTTGACTTTGCACTCAGGAATCACATTTGGCAGGCTAAGGAGGCCAATACCCAGGTGGTATTGGGTATCAGTCCTGGGGTGGCAAATGCAAGGTAAGCACTGCAACTGCTATATTACCTTTCCAGTCCCAAATAATGACTTTCTTTGCTGCTTGAAAATTCTGTCTTAAAGCATGCCTGAGATAGAACTTGGGTATCATGATGGTGAATGCCTAATAACAGAAACAAAAGTGAGTTGTTCTTTATTGCTATTAGGAAATGTTTTGTTAGCATCTGACAGCAATTACTGAGTCAATGTTCAGTTGACCTTGGAAGAGTTTTGTAGGACAGTACCGTGAATGGTTGGCAAAATCTTTGACAGTTGTAGAAAATTCTAAGTGTTTCCATATACCTATGTGCTATATTTGAGGAATTCTGGATGATGACCAGTAATGTCAAGTCAGAATTATAATTAGGAAGTTATGATTAAAGTTCAATTAATGTCTAGTAGGATGTCTGAAGAACTAAACACTGAATGACATGAGGTAGTTTTGAGCAAAGTTACCCTGTATAGACAGCAGTGACCAAGGAATGAAGTAAAGTTTTAAGGATGCAAAGATAAACTACATATCTTAATATAAAATTCCTTTGCTTCAAAAGTTTGAATTGAAAATACAGCATTTGACAGTTCCATCATTCTAAAGCATTGTTTTATGATATGCCTCTATTTAATAATAGTTCTTTAGAGGCTCATAACCTTTTCTGTGATTTACTGTGGTTATCCTTTACACCACCTGTGCATGATATTAATTAAGAACTGAAGAGACAGTGTGATAAAAATGAAAAATTTTCTTTTGTCATAGGACAAAAAAGGCACCAGGCAAGTTCTTTGTTCATCAAAGTTTGGTGACGCTCCAACTACTTGTCCCAAGGCTAGCATTTTATATCTCCACAGCTTGAACAGTAGAACTGCTGAAAAATAAAGCTGGCAATTTCAATAGTTGACTTGAATATATAATCATGCCTTTCTCTCCACTTGAATTAAATGTGTTTAGAGACCCGAATGTGGTTTGAACATCCTTTCAAGCTGAGGCTGGAAATAAACAGCATAGAGCTAGAGAGACACTCTGCTAGCTGTTAATCTACTATATAGTCCATTAGTACCTGTCACTTTGGATTAACTGAGTAGTTTTATGTTCATCATGTTTTAAGCACACTGACTTATAGATTGATTTATAGTTGATTTAAATGATTCTTCTTTAGCTAATTCCCAGAAAGCACCCATCTAGAGAATTTTCTAAATTATAAGTACTTTTATTTGCATTAGACACCACAAAATGGGCCTTTTATGACAAATATTACTAGAAATAAGTAGCAGATTTAAAGTTTCCTATTTAAAAAGCAGAATAAACTCAAATCAGAAGTTATTTAGGGCAGATACTGATTTTGTATGCTTCTAAATATTCAAACATTTTAATCTCACAATAATAACTTAATTGCATTTGGTGTTGCTTTTAAAGAAGATTCAAAGGAAAACAATGTTTTCTTAAAGTTTATCTCAAAACTAAGATATATAAAACTTTCATATTTCTAGTCTCTATCTAAATAAATTAATAGAAAAATTTTGATTTATACATTCTACTCTCTATCTATACCAAAGAAGTATACTATACATGCATTCATTCTCTCAAATTTGTTCTGTAACTAAAATTAGGGTCAAACTACAAAAGTATCATAGCGCTTTCTCTTCTTTTCTCTGCCTTCATTACTGTGTGAATGTGGCCAGTCTTCGCCATGTCTTCCCACAAGACTTTTAGGATCAAGTGGGTCCTGGCCAAGAAACAAAAGCAGAATTGACCTATTCCTCAATGCATTCAGATGAAAACTGGTAATAAGATCAGATAAAAATCCAAGAGGAGGCACTGGTGAAGAATGAAGCTGGGTCTGTAAGGAATCCCACAAGACACAGGCATGTGGCTATATGTGTCAATAGGGTGCTAGTATCTTGCACATACCATGCATGGTGCAGAAACAGACGTTAAGTGATGGGAATGTCTTAGTTTAACAGGGCAATCATTGTTTCTTCTTCCAGAACCTATACTTGGCTTGCAGACTCAATAATAAAACTGGAGCCTGTACTTGCTGACACAATAATACTAATAAGTTATCTTCAAGACAAAAAAGTGTCATAGAAAATCTTAAAATAAATTTATTTTACAGATAATTCTCATTAATTTAGAATCATATTTGCAGTATTGCTGCAAAGTGAACCACAAACTAAATTGTTTTTATTTCTGTAGGTTAATATAACCTGGTAGCAATTGCTTGGTCAAAAGTATATGCACTTTTCTTCTTAAGTTCTGTCAGTACCATATATAGCTTAGATGTTAGTCCCTTATCTGATGAGTATTTTATGAATAGTTTCTGCCATTCTATGGGTGGTCTTTGTGTCCTAGTTGCTATTTCCTTTGAGGTGCAGAAGCTTCTCAGTTTAATGTAGTCTCATTTGTTTATCTTTGCTTCTACTTGTTTGGACAATTGTCTTTCCTCCTTGAATATGCCTGTAGTCTTAATGTCATGGATTGTTTTACTTACTTTTTCATATATATATGTATATATATATATATATATATCTTATGCTTTTAGGTCTGATATCAAGATTTATAATCCATTTTGTTTGGACCTTTGTGCTGCCCCATTATAAAATAGGAAGAAGAAATTAACAGACATTTCTTCAATGAAGAAATACAGATGGTTAAGGGCACATAAAAAATGCTCCACATCACTTAATTATCAGGGAGGTGTAAATCAAAACAACAATGATGAATCATCTCACGCCACAGAGATATGAACACATTACAAAGAACAAGAACAATATGTGCTGGTGGGAGTATGGGGGAGAAAGGAACTCTCATTAACTGGTGAGAACGCCGTGTAGTCCAGCCTTCCTGGAAAACAACATGGATATTCCCCCAAACCGAAAATTGAGTTGCCGTATTATTCAGCAATATCACTCCTAGGGATATAGTCTTGGAACACATAGATACAATACAAAAATGCCCTCTGCAGTCCTATGTTAATTGTAATGCTATTTACAGTAGCCAAAATCTGGAAGCAACTCAGAGAGCCTGGCAACAGAAGAATGGCTAAAGAAAATGTGGTACATATACACAATGGAATACTATGCAGCTGTCAGAAGAGAAAAATTCATGAAATTTTCCTATACATGGATGATATGAAAACTATTAGACTGAGTAAAATAAAGTCAGAAGGAGATAGAAACAGAATAGTCTCACTCATTAGTGGGACTTAAGAAAATAAGACACTATTGTAATAATACTCAGAGAAAATAGAGATGAGTGTTGGAAGATTAAGCCAGCGATATGAAGCTTACCATAAAGAGTGGTGAGCACAGTTAAAGAAATAACTTCAGTAATAACTATCATGATAATGGTAGTGAGTGAGAGAAATATATTGCCTGCCTTGAATCCTGGCAGGACATGGGGGAGGAAGGAGATGGGGTGCTTGTTGGAGGGAGAGTTACACTGGCAAAAGAGATATACTTTTATATATTGAAACACATTATAAATATGTTTGTAACAATGGTGCTTAAAGATATTTAGAAAACTAGATGAATGATAAAAATATGTCTCTTTAATACATGCTATAAAGTATTTTTCAAATATAATGAAAAATTCACATTCACAAATGGTCAGATATTTCATTTCTTAATCTCTACTGTTGCATAGTATATTAAAGTAAGGTCGCTGATATTAATGATTGGGAATCATTTATCAGCATAGGATAAAATCTGGCATTAAGTTTAATTAAGTTTTAAGAAGATCTTGGATAATATATGATACATGAAATAATGTTTATGTTTTATATGTGCAAAACTTGTCTTTGATCTCAGCATTGCGTAGATTCCAGAGCCTCATTAGATGTAGCCCTGAAGGTTCCAGGCATTACCAAAAGGCCTTGTTTATCCCTGGAAAGGAATAAAGGGATCCAAGCAAAACCTCATACTTGGCTTTGAGAGTGATTCTCTATTTAGCTTAGCATCATCAAAAGTAGTACCATGGCTCTTTGAACACCATTTAAACACCTCTAAAAAACTAAAATGTTTTTGTTTTTGTTTTGATTTTTGGGGCCACACCCAGTGACACACAGGAGTTACTCTTGCTATGGGCTCAGAAATCACTTCTGGCTTGGGATGCCGGGGATCAATCAAAGATCTGTCCTGGGACAGCCACGTGCAAGGCAAGCGCCCTACCGCTGTGCCACCGCTTCAGTCCCCTAACAAACCAAAATGTCAATAAAATTATTTAAGTTCGGGGCCAGAAAGATAATGCAATGAGTAAGGCAATAGCTGTGCATGTAAATGTCCTGGATTTGATTTCCAGTACCCGATAAAGTCCTTCTGACACCATCAGAAGCGACCTCTGTGCACAGAGCCAGGAGTCAGCTTTGAAAGGTGCAAAGTGGAACCTACATCTACATATACACATCTACATATAGTAGATGTGGTGTAACTTTCATCATATATGTAGATGCACATATATGTAATTCAAGGTAAATAATGCAATAGTCCTAGCACTTTCTGGTATAACTTACAATTTATCCAAGTTTCAAGATTATTTGCACTACACCTAAATTTAGTACATTGACAGAGGCTGAATATCATCTAATATATATGAGTTCCTGTGTTCAACCCCTGGAACCATAAGGATGTATAAATAGCTTAATAAATTTTTTTGGAAAAGTAGGGTCCCGGGAGATAGGAAAAGTAAAGGAGACATTTTATGCTTTAATACCATTTAATTTTGGTTCTAGAAAGCTGAAATATTGGGAAAAATTTATTATTTATAATCTGGTCAACTATCAAAACATATCATAACCATGATGTATGATATTTTTTTACAAAAAGAGGAAAGTATATTTGTCAGAATAGAAACCTGGTGAATCTGAATAGAATAATAATAGCAAAAAACATGTTGGTGCTAATTACTTTATAGAATGATACTTCCTGTGGAGAATTTTTCATAATTCTTTTTAAAATGCTACTTAAAATTCTTTATTATATTAGAGAAATTTCATTATAATTATAATATTTGAACAGGAAAATTCATACAGAGGTCATAAAATTTATAATTGGAAAATAATTGTATTTGACATTTCATTGAAGTCAATAGGCATAATTATTGCCATTAAAATGACATTAACATTTTGCATTTTACAGTCATAAATTTAACATTTGTTTATATTTAACATTTTCTTAGCTTTTATAAAAAGTTGAGGAGATCTTAGTTCTCAGAGGTTACCTCCAAGAGTGGTTGAGTAACAATGCAAAGCCTGAAAGAGCAACAATATTTTTAATTAAAAATTAAAAAATTGCATTGTATTATAAAAATATTTACTTATATTAGTATATTTTAACTGCCAACTATTTTATGAAAATTTAAGTATATAGAAATGTAGTAGTCCTTGAGATCTAAATACTTATTTGTCAGGTTTTTTTTTTTTTAATAAAAGTGCATTGTTTTAGTCTAAATATTGATAAGAGAAAGAATATCCTTCAGTAATGTAATTCCTGTTCTACTTTTCCTATTAGAACCTTAGGCTTATATTTCTCTCTCTCTTTTTTTTTAATAAAGTCTTTATTTAAGCACCATAATTACAAGCATGATTGAAGTTGGGCTTCACTCCTGTTCTTTAAATGGCATACAATGATATTTTATCTTGCAGTGTATATTATTCATCTTATAATGATTATTCTGGGGTAACACGATATTAATCTAATACTATTATAAATATTCTTATTTCATGGTTTGTTATAACATTAAAATGTATTTGTCCTTCAATTAGTGAATTTCAAAAATAACAAATGGAAAATTATGTCTATGTAAGACTAGCACTCCTCTGTGCATGACTATCAGTTGAGCAAGCTTCATAACTATTTCTAAATTAGAATTATAAAAATGCTATCAATAGGGAGGTGATAAAGAACTTGGAATCACTTTTAGAAATATTAAATAATTGATTAGGAACATAGAAACTTTCTGCTAGAAATTAAAATAGAAACATAATAAAACATTAATATATTTTATTTTAATCGAAGAAAGTGATGCAGTATGAGAAGAAATGAATTTTGATAGTATACACATTTCCAATGAATTAGAAAGAATAGAGTAGGTAGAGTCCAAACGGTAAAAACTTTTGAATATACCACTTAAATTTTTTTCAGAAATATGTAGCCATATATTTGAGGAAATTATACTTAAAGTTGCAGTAGCCCAGCAGAAATTACTTCTACACAGTGCCAATTTGCTGGAATTGTTCCTTTAAATGTTAAAGCTTCTTCTTTTATATAGACAAGTAGGATTGTAAAGCAATCCAGATAAGCCTGATTTATACTTGTTTGTCTAGGATGAGGTAAAATGAATACCAGGATATGTGTTATTCTTACATAAATGATTATAATGGTCTCTCATTCAGAGCCTAAGTCCAGAGTCTGAAAAATAATACCCCTGAACTTGATGAAATTTTATATCTCTTTAACTTAAGATTTAGTTTAGCAAGTGACAAATACAAAGACTCTAAACTATTTGTATTATATAATTTTTCCAGCACCACTATAACTACCATAATAAATATTAGAACACTCATTATCAGTTCTTATAAGTAGAAAGCCAAGTTATTCTGCAGCCCAAGAGGTCTTAAAATCACTTTAGTCTCAGTATCATAGAGGAATGAATGAAAGACATAATGTAAGTCTCTTTTAATAAAGTTACTAATATCACTCATGAGAGCTCCCATACTTCCACATTGCAGGCAAATATTTCAACAAATGTTTTGG
>PVKC010046652.1:0-11178 GCA_004027635.1 Crocidura indochinensis
AGATGTTTATCATCACATTAGAATCAATGAAAGGATTTTCTAACATCATAATCAAGACTCTTAACATGAGTTCAAATTGTACAGTAAACTTAGTTCATGCAATAAGAGGAAAATAAAATAAAAATTCTAAAGTTTAGAATGCAATAAGCACGTATTATTTGCACATGAAGTGCTTGTATGCAAAGAAAATTTTATAAAATCTACAAGCAAAACTACTGGAACTAATTTAGCAAGATTGCAAGATATAAAAATATAACAATTGCATTTCTATATATAAGAAAAGAACAATGGGCAAGAAATTTTACAGTTTACATTAGCATGACAAAACATCAAATTTCTTGTAGTAAATTCAACAAAATGTATGCAAAACCTCTATATTGAGAATGAAAAGTATTGCTGACAGAATTTAATAGAGATATAAATATATATCTATCATATGCCTGCATTGGAAGATACAATACTGTTAAGATTTTTATATTGTTCGTATTGCTTTGTAGTTTCTAAGTAATCTCATTTAAAATATGAACAGTATTTTTTAAAAAAATATACAGGATATTTAAATATTAATAAAAATAAAGATATATAATAGCTGTAATACTCTTGACACAGCAACTAAATTTGTTGGAGTCATTCTATATGATTTTTAAACATATAATATTATTGAAACAGTCAAGAATGCATTTGGGGGAAATAATAATAATCAATATTGCCCAATTGACCAATGGAATTAAATACAATGTTCTGAAACTGACCTGCACTCATTTTGTCAATTAATTTTTAACAAAACTATCAGCTAAATTTTAGTGCAAAAGTTAAAATGTATTTTATTTGTTTGATGATAAATAGTCTGCAACACCTAGACCATTTAAATGCAAGTGTGCTGCAAATCCCACCCCAATCTATACATAACTGGTTCTTTGAAAAGTATCATGACCTCAACTTTAAAGGGAAAACTGTAAATTAATTGTATAAGAAAATTTAGGAAGAGCCTCACTTATATGGTGGATGTACAAAAAAATAAAAGGCAGTATGTTAATAATACAATAGAGTATATTAAAAATATGTTAGGCAGTATGTTAATAATGCAATAACAATAATACAATAATAATACAATAGACACAATAGAGTCAAGGGCCAGAAGAACCAGCCCACGATATGAAGCTTGCCATAAAGAGTGGGGAGCACAGTTAGAGAAATAACGGAATTAACAACTACTGTAACAATGATAGTGAGAGAAAGAAATAAGAATACCTGTTCCAAAGACAGGGAAGGGAAAGGGGAAGGAGGAATGAACTGGGAAACATTGGTGGCGGGAAAATTACACTGGTGAAGGGTGGTATACATTCAATGACTGGCCAACTATGAATATTTTTGTAACCATGGTGCTTAAATAAAAAATTATTTTAAAAATTTAGGAAGAAAAAATTCAATATTCTACAGTTTCACCTTATTTCTTAGATAATATACATACATACATACATACATACATACATACATACATACATACATATATACATGAACCACAAAAGAAAAACATTAATGGCCTGGAAGACTTACTATACTTATTTTTTTGAAAAGTATTATGAGGAAAATTTACAAAAATCACAAACTGTGATAAACTATTTTAATTCATAGGTTAGATAAAGGACAGGTTTCTCAAATTAATGAAATACCCTATAATGTAGTCATAAAGAAAATAATACAATAAAATATAGAAGAATATTTATACAAATGTAAACCAAAAATGGCAAATGAATGACAAGTAAACAGATAAAAAGATGTTCAACAAACAAAAAAGAAAATTAAGACTATAATGAGATATCAATACATAATCTGTGGAATGAATAAATGTAAAAGCTACTGTTGCTGAGGGTGTGGAACATCCTCAGTTCTTGAACTTGATGGAAATACAAAGTGAAATAAACTGAGAGAAAAGTTTTAGAATCTATGATTAAGTTAAACCTACACCAATTGCATTAATTTTACTCCTTGATATTTGTCCAAGAAAAATTAAAGCAAAGAACTTTTAGGAGAATATATATGTGCATTTTATTCATAATGTTGTTAAATTAGAAACAATTTAAGTGATTTTCAAAAGTGAAGTAGTTGATATATATTCCACATAGAAATATCATAGATATACAATATAGAAAATAAAAATGTAATAATAAACTACTGATAAATACAATATAAATAACTAAACTTTTTGTTGCATGAAGAAGCCAGGTATAAAGAATGCATATTGATTTCACTTAAATGACAGCTAATGAAGAAAGTTATCTCTAGAGCTAGATACCAGAGCACTGGTGATTTCCTATGACTTAACAAGGGAAGTAAGGGACATAAGGAGAATCTTCTGTAATAATGAAATATTACACCTTTTTTAGAGTGGTGATTACTCAGGTGGTTGCACAATTGTTAATATTCATCAAAATATGCATTCAGGACATACATTTTATTGTATGTAATTATATCTCTTTAACTTCAAATTATTTTTAGATTTTAAAATGTATTAATAAGACATAAGTCTTGATAGACATAGAAATTGGTTTGTAGTTATATTTTAAATTTAATATGAATTGAACCAGTCTTTTTTGGGGGGGGTTGTTTGGGTCACACCCTGCAGCGCTTAGGGTTTACTCCTGGCTCCATGCTCAGAAATCACCCCCAGCAGGCTTGGAGACCATATGGGATGCTGAGATTCGAACCACCATCCTTCTCCATGCAAGGCAAGTGCCTTACCGCTGTGCTATCTTTCAGGCCCCAAACTGAACCAGTCTTACCTTTTGTTTTGTTTTTGTTTTGGGCCACGCCCTGCAGCACTCCAGGCTCTGTACTTAGAAATCATTCCTGGCAGGCTCAGAGGACCATATGAGATGCCAAGGTTCAAACCCGGGTCTGTCCCTGGTCAGTTTCAAGCAAGGTATATGCCTTACCACTGTTTTATCACTCCTGCCCTGAACCAGTCTTACTTTTAAAGGAGTCCAACCTGGTGGAGGTCAGTCCTACTCCTGACTCTGTAGTTGGCTACTTTGTGGTACCAGAGATTGAACCAGGCTGGGTTGCATGCAAGGCAAAAGTCTTAACCTAATACTTATATAAGTATATATAGTATTAACCTATTCTCTATTCTATATATTATTATAGTAATCTATAATATAAATGTTTATACTATCTATCTATCTATATATATATATATTTATATATATTTTTTGAATGTGAGAGTTGGGTTTTAGGCCAGATCCAGAGTTGCTCAGTACCACCCTTAGTGGTACTTAGGAATCATATGTGATAGAGGGGATTTAGCCTGAGTTGGCCATATACAAGGCAAGGCAAACACCTAAAGCCTTTTACTATCTTTCTGGTCTCTGAAGTGATCTTTTGAAAGTTGCTGAATAGTTATTGCTCATATGATCTGAAAATGGAGGCTAATTGGTCTTCACCTGAGTTATATTCTTCCCATGTCTGGAAAGAACAATTATTTCTAAGCTGAACAAGACTGTTCACTGATTGGTTCATTATGTTTTTATACCAGCTGAGAGAGAAGCTCATAGGAGTAAAGAACACTAGTGCTTTAAAGTAAACATACAAAACAAACACATACCACTAATCCTCATTGGCATGTTTACCTGAGCTACTCATTGCAAGAATCCTGTGCCTCCATTTCCTGCTTTTAGAAGTGAGGTAAAGCTGTTGGAATTTTCCCATAAGTGATATTTTTCAGAAC
Organism: Crocidura indochinensis; assembly: GCA_004027635.1. Taxonomy (NCBI): domain Eukaryota; kingdom Metazoa; phylum Chordata; class Mammalia; order Eulipotyphla; family Soricidae; genus Crocidura; species Crocidura indochinensis. Next base: position 3,728 of record PVKC010046652.1, read on the forward strand.
ACACCTGGGTAATATAAATTTTGAATGAAAACTTTGGGGCAAGACAGACCAGGGTTTGAATATGAGCCCCATCAATAATTCACTTTAATAAATTTAATTGGGCGTTTAACTTTTTTGAGCCCTACTTTACCACTTTGTAACATTGGCTTACTTCATATATCCTAGATTTTACATCAAAAGTAAAGGAGATAATGCACAGCATGGAGTCAGGGAGATAATATAGAAGTTAAGGTACATGCCTTGCAAGAAGCCAACTCTGCTTTGTTGCCTGGTGTGGATATTCTCAAGCATCACTGGGAGCATCACTAAAGGTGCTGAGCACCTTTGGTAGGTCTAGGTAACCCTAGACACCTGAGTATCTGAGCAGTATTACATCCTCAAGTCCAGGTTGGCTTGAAAATCACTCTAGAAGTGGGTCATGGGCCTCCTGAGCATCTATGAGTAGGTGCCTCCCTTGCTAGTGATTAGCACATTGCCTCCTACTAAGTACTCATCTGTAATATGTGATTATTATTACATAGGTAAGCTGTTCATTAAAAGAGTTGGATAACAGTAGTTTGGAAAAAAATAAAAGGTTTAATCCCTCTTCCTCTTTCTTTTTTCCTCTTTATCCTAATTATTCTCTTCAAACTCATCTCCAGGGATCTTTATAATATATTAATTAAGTAATGCCATGAAAATTGGGGTGGGAAGAGATGAGAGAAAAGTGAGAAACTGAACTGTGATACAGACCAAAGATAGTCATGGACATTACACAGGAATCTAAACTAGAATTGAACTCCTGAGTTTTCCAGAGTTAGGTTGGGATGATTAAGTCATTAGGTGACCACCTCTGTCAGTCACTGGAAGAAGAACTTGATGGGTTTTTTTTTTTTTTGGTTTTTTTTTTTGGGGGGGCGTCACACCCGGCAGTGCTCAGGGGTTATTCCTGGCTCCATGCTCAGAAATTGCTCCTGGCAGGCATGAGGGACCTTATGGGGCACCGGGATTCGAACCGATGGCCTTTTGCATGAAAGGCAAACGCCTTACCTCCATGCTATCTCCCTGGCCCCTGCTGGGTTTTTAATAAGTAAGGCAATTTGTGAAGACTATCTGCCCATGCACTCCCTGTTGGCAGCCACCAAGTCTTACCATGCAGGTGCATTTGGGGAGGTATATCGCAGCAGCCAACATCATTCTCTTGAATTTTATTTCTCTATCCTCTTATTTCCAGCAGCTTCCATGGCAACAATGCCTTCTCCCTTTCTTAACCTCATTCTTCCCTTTCTATATTTCTTCCTGAAACTTTAGGTATTGAAACTTTCATAATTAAGTCACAATTAAGTCTTTTCTTTTTAGACTCACCTTATCTCAAGTATCTCTCCTGTTTGTCCAATAGTCCAAAATGTGACCTGGAGACAGAACTTATGGAGAAGGCTATGGTCTCTTTTACACACCTTGCTTTGCATCTTTGTCCCCTAAAAATGAACTTGTTAGACTAAAAGTAGTTTAGATAGCACAGCGGCATTTGCCTTGCAAGCAGCCGATCCAGGACAATGGTAGTTGGTTCGAATCCTGGTGTCCCATATGGTCCCCCATGCCTACCAGGAGCTATTTCTGAGCAGACAGCCAGGAGTAACCCCTGAGTATCGCCAGATGTGGCCCAAAAACCAAAAAAAAAAAAGTAGTTTAGGTAGCTGCTTATAGAAAGGGGGATCCTGAGCATAACAGGGCAGCTTTGAAGGACCAGAGGGAAGATGTTAGTAGGAAAAAAACAGCCCCCCAATATTCAATGCTGCTAGAAGTTATTCAGACCCTGTCATACACTCTTTATCATGTGCCACAATCCCAGAAGAGTGAGGAGGAGATAGTATCAGAGATTAGAGGGGTAGTTCAGGGATTAAGACACCTGTTTTGAACATAACCTAACATTCTGGTTTGATCCTTGGCACCAAAAATGGTCCCTGGAGCATCAAGATGGGCCTCTCCTGAACAAAAAGCCAGGAATAGCTTCCCCCAGTCCCCAAATGTAAATAAAAAGAATCATTTGCCACTATCACTTTGTACATTAACCATCCCATCTTTAATTGGGATGGTAATGTACTGCAAGCAGGTGGTATACCATCCATTTGGTAATTCAGAGGCCTGGTAAGTGCTAAGGCAAGAATGGGGCTGCATGTACACAGGCTATTATAACCACGACACAGTTGTTTGATGCCATCTTGATGCCCCAGGTTTTCCCTGGGACCAGAGAGATAGCCCAGTGGTAGCAAGCGCTGACCCAGGACCAATGGTGGTTTGAATCCCGGCATCTCATATGGTCCCCCGTACCTGCCAGAAGTGATTTCTGAGCAGAAAAAAAGTTTTTCCTTATGTCTCATGAATGAGAACTATTGCCTGCTATCCTCGCCTGCTGTCTCTTGGTGTCAGGATACAAGCTCTCTTCCAGTGCTGATGGGAATCATAGCACTACAGGGATTGTTCTGAGTCAGTGAGAATGACAGTTAGTGCAAGAAGGACAGTATGTCTACACTTATTCTGCTGTTAGAACCAGGCAAAATTCATTAGCATTCTATTGACTTCTCATAATAAGGCATAAGAGTCACACAGGGACCCAAAAAGTAAAAAGAAAAAAAAATTACATGTAATAGGTTACTCACCATCTTACTCCAGTTTAATACTCCAGTACTAAACTTGAAAGTTTGATAAGGGTAATTCGTGCTCCATCCATACTTGGGAAATATCGGTGTCATTTCTTTCTTTTGAAGCTTGTTTGAGGAGCTAGTCATTTTTCTGCTAAGAAAATTGGAGTGGGCTGTTGGATATTTTTGGAGTCCAGTTGGATGCAGAGAAGCTTAGCCTAAACCCATTTTACAAGAAATGACCCAGACATTTTAGGCTGTAGTTCCATTTTACCTAAGAGGACTTAATTGCTCATATTATTTGATTCATCAGATTTGGACTATTTCTGTCAGATGATGTAGGGGGTTGCATTTAGCTGCTCTAGTTCATACATAAAGGAGAATTCCCCACCCCTTCCTGAGAATTCCACAGAAGTATCAGCTAGGACAAAATTACCAGGGAAGTAATTTTTTGCATCATTATATTGTTTTCCTTCTTGTAATGTGAGCTCCATCTGTATAGAATGTTCAAGGTGGGAAAGTGGTCCAAAGCACATGCTCTGTACTCAGGAACCCTAGACAACACCCAGAACTGTATTTTGTATACAGGAATTCTGGATTCAATTTCATCCTAATTCCTTGAGCACCAAGCCATTCCAAGAAGATAATGTAAGCATCCAGAAGTCCAGCACTTGATTCTGTTCTCTCCTGAATATCTGTATTTAAAACAACCTAGTCCACAAAAACTATTTAAAAATTTTTGAATGACTTGAAGCTGTAGATAAATGATAGGATTCAGAACAGAGCCAAAGGATCACCAAAGGATCATAGCTAATTTGGATACCAGTTGATTGGAAAGGACAGCATATGTGCTGCATATTTTTATCCTCTCTGACCTTCACCTTGCTCTGTACCCTGGGATGATGAGCTTTACAGATTCTTTATTTAGATTATTCTGAGTGACTCCACATAACAGAGGTTTCCACATAACAGATTACATCAGGTGGTATTAGAAAGAAAATAGAATATTTATCCCCTGGTTCCCTCTTTGCTATGATTCTCTAGCAGAAATATCAACCTTATTGGTTGATATTTATCAACCTTATAATTACAGCAGTCCCTTCAGTCCTGAGTGGTAACTTTTTTCTCCTTACTTCTCTCTTTTGCTTGGTAATAGTAATGACAGTTGCTAGCTTCAGGGTAATCATTAGGTCTTGTTAGTTGCATTGCAAGCTTGTCCAATATAGGACTAGCTCTTCTAGTCCTATGTAAATACTTCTTTAATTAAACTCTTTCAATCATTTTTCTTAACTAGGAAGAACCATGTCTGATTTGTCTTAAATTGTTCCTTAGATAGTATTAAAAATAAGAGGTGAAGGAGATAGAGTTAGAGAAAAAGGAAATCATGGAATGATATTGATTATGTTTAGATAACCCCTGGGACAAGGAAACAGGTTAGTCCTGTTACCTTAAGGGGTGAACCTTTAAGAAAAATCCCTTGGAAGAACTTTGGGTTCCAAAGATTTCATCCTCATCTTTCACTTTTGAAAATAAATTCAGTTCTCTCAGAATAAAAAAAAATAATTTGAATGACTTATTTTATTCAGACTGAGATGTGAAGTTGGCCATGATTTAAACTATCAGAATAGTTGAAAAGATAAAAAGTTTTCTTATCTGAGGAATTTTCTTTGAAAGATTTCCCTGGCTTCAGTGTCACATGCAGATATAATCAATATGCCCCACACTGTTGAATAAGCAAGTCATTATGATCAACTTAACTTCCCCAGTGCAGGATAACATGGTAGCACATCCAGAAATAGTTCCCTTGGCTATGGATGAGAGAAAAAACAGAGACAGTTTTGGATCATCCTTTGGTACAGTTAGAATGATTGTTGGTCTATGGAGAACATAGAAGACCTCCAATTAATTATTACTGGAGAAGATGAAATCATAAACTAAATTCCTTGTAATAAATTTTTCAAATGAGAGAACATGTTTTATTTACAGTACTGGCCCATTTGGGCTTTAAGTCTATGAACAAAAACAAACACTATTTTTTCTATCAAATAGAGAGGGGGGAAGTACTTAATAGTCTTCTTTCTCATCTTGCCAAGGACAACATGCTCTGAGCCACAGAAAGAAAGACAGACCAAGGATCTGTTGGTTACAAGAAAAAAATAGAAGGGAAATATTTAAACTATAGTGATCTTTCCACAATGAGGGGAAAAGAAAAATAGAAAACAAAGAGCTGCAGTAAGATTTAGATGATTAAATTTTTTAATTTAGCATGATTCTTGCAGAAACCTGAAATTACACTGCAAATTGTAAATGTCTCTAAAAATCAGAAAATAATTTGATCCTAACATTCAAATGAAAATAATAGAAAGAACTTGTAGAAGTGTGATTTTGGTTTAATTTGGCTTTTGTCTATCAGCTAGCAAAGTAATTCTAATCTTGGGGGATGAGGCACTATAAGTGAATTTATATTAGGTCTCACACCCTAGACCTGGTGTTCTTAAAAATATTATTATTAAAAATCTATAAAGTTGGGGCCCGGGAGATAGCATGGAGGTAAGGCGTTTGCCTTTCATGCAAAAGGTCATCGGTTCGAATCCCGGTGCTCCATATGGTCCCCAGTGCCTGCCAGGAGCAATTTCTGAGCATGGAGCCAGGAGTACCCCCGAGCACTGCCGGGTATGACCCAAAAACCAAAAAAAAAAAAAAATCTATAAAGTTATACTTCTGGTAAGTATTTATGATGACTTTGAGGTGTACAGTAAACTAGGCAGAGTTAAGGTAAAACTCTGGAGGGTTTTCTAGTTAAGTAGTATATCATAAATTTAAGAGTAATTTATAGTATATTGCCTTCCTTATATTCATTTATTGTGCTTGCCATAATATATTCATATAAATCTGGTGATTTAAATTAACAAGCATATTCTTCTAAAATTCTAGAAATCAAAGTCAATATCAATGGGCTTAAATTAAGGTATCTGTAAATTCTATTTTCTGTAGGGCTCCAGGGATGAACTTTTTCCTCTGCCAGTTTCTAGTAACTGCTAGGAATCCTTGGCTTCTTGCTATACCTTCCTACATTGACCTTCGTTCTCATTATTTTCTCTTCATCTGTTTGGGTAACTTTTCCATCTGCCTCTTTCTCTATAAGAATATTTATGATTGCATTTAGCATCTTCCTTGGATATTCTCTATATTTGAAATGCTTGACCTAATCATATTTTACAGATATAATTTCCATATAAATTAACATTTATATACTAGAAATTGGGGCCCAATTTTGAGAACAATTACTGATCTTACTAAGGACCCAAGAAGTTACCCAGTTAAGGTTCAGAAACTAACAGGTGAAAAATAGAATTGGTTTCTTATAGCTTTAGTGAGTTACTCTCAAAATTTGTGTTTTCAGTTCCCACACATTTAGATTCAGCTTGCTTAGAATTACTGAATTATAGGGAAATAATACTTCTAATAAGGAGTACAATGAGTATTTCATAAAGCCTAAAGATATGACTACTTTAACTTATGAGAAGCAGGTAAAGGAAGTATTTACTACACTAGAAAGATGAAGAGTTGTTGCTGTGAGACTGGGCAAGGTGGAATGTGGCTGGAATTCAGAGAATTCAGAAGGAGTACCTGTTTTGTTATCCTGTTTTTAGTGGAAATAATGAATAGACGTCTGCAGTTCCAGGATTTAAATAAGAGCAAGACTACTAATGACTCAAACTCCTCAGGATAAAAATTTAGGTGAGAGATTAGTACAGGGGGAAGGTATATGTTTGGCACATGGCCTACAGGGAATAAGCTCTGCCTACTACTGTGTAAGGTCCCCAAATATTTTCCCTGAATTCCTAGCAAAAAAGAATACTAAATATTAAAAAGACACTATAGATCACTAAATGAGACATTTAACAATGAATGATTTCAGTATTTATAAAAAAGAAAGAAATTTAGAATAGATGGGGAAATAAGATGATGAAAATGAATTTAAAAATGGTGACCAGAGATTATTCAAGCACACCTGCTACATTAGATGTTCTGGAAATTTAAAGTTCAAAACCACTTTAAAGGCTTGATTGATAGAGGGAGAAATGGTAGTTGAAAGCTGACCTGAAAGTTATTTTTTTGTTTTTTTTTAATATAATTTTTATTTTTAAACATGTTGGGTTACATAACGTTGGCAATCATATTTTAGGTACAAATAAACATAAGATCAGGGGAACTCCCATCACCAAAACGTCCTCCGTCCACCTCAGTTCCCATCCTACTTCCCATATCCTCTCCCCTACTCCCCCCTCCCCGGGATTGCTAAAGCAAGTGGTCTCCTCTGCGTCTAATTTGCTACTTGGTGGTCTTACACATGTTTGGTCTTGGTTACCGCCCTTTCCCCCGCTGATTGGGAAGGGGGACTAGTCAGTATAAGTTATGTGGATTTGTTTGAGAAAGAAGAAAAAAAAGAAAAAAATAGAAGATAAAGAAAAAAAACGGATAAATAAAAATAAGTAAATAAAAAAGAGAGGGGGGTGAAAGCCTCTGGAAGGACTACACCCATTCTAAAGTTCAATTCTTAATCTTCTGCTTTTTTTTGTTTATTATGGTGTTTTTGGATCACATCCAGCTGCACTCAGGGGTTGCTACTTGCTCTGTGCTTAGAAACTTCTCCTGGCTTGGGTGACTATATGGGATGCCAAGAATCAAACCCGTGTCCATCCTGGTTCAGCCAGGTGCAAGGCAAACGCCCTACCTCTGTGCTACCACTCCAGCTTCTGCTAAATATTTCTAATACTTTTTCTGAAAAGCTTCATGGTTGCCCTAAATCCACCCCCTTATTAAATT
>PVKC010046653.1:0-11166 GCA_004027635.1 Crocidura indochinensis
AAAAAAAAAAAAAAAAAAAACCTAGTGGTATGACGGAACTTCAGTTACACTCAATACACTATGTCAGTCATTCACTTATATCATACTCTTCTGGACCAAGAAATAATCAACAACAGGTTCTGATTCATTTCTTTATCTCTAGACTTTGGAGTTAGAAAAACCTATATTTTTAATGTAACATAAAATTGCATAATAATCTGTGACATTATAATATCAATTATGTGCTTGATATTCAAGATATGTAGCATAGTGTGTAGATTAAGGAGATTATAGTACAAAGCAGACTTTATTTGTGGCTGGGAGCTGAATTTAAAACAAATATATTCAAATACTTATGTAGCTTTAGTTAGGTTAAGCAATGAATCCCTCTGAAATATCTGACCCTGGGATTTTTTTTTTAATTTTATGTTAGTGTTTTTTTGTTTGCCTCTTTTAATATATATTGGTTTTTAGGGACCGCACCCGTGAAGCTCAGGGGTTGCTCCTGGCTCTGGTGCTCAGATATTACTCAGGGATCTAACTCGAATTTTTCCTGGGGAGCAGTGTACGTGGGAAGCGCCCTACCATGTGTTACCACTCTAGGTCCCAAATATTTATATTTTTAAAACATATTCATCACCTCCTTTTGTTTATCCTCTTATATATGGGATGTACGGGGGTTGTAAGTAAACCATGTTATGTTGTCCTTACTTTCACCAAGTAAACTCAATCAGCACCTTCCTAAATCTTTTAGGGAAGAGATACCATGTGCCTACTCTGTATAAACTCCTCAGCCCATGTACCCTAATTGAAAGCCATATGATGAACAAGGGAAATGAGATTATTTATTCTTCACAGGGTGTTTTCTTTTTTCATTTAATTTCTTGCCAAATGTTAGAGCTTTCCTGAACTTTGGGGTGCGGAGAATCAATTCATTATTAGCTTTTGTTAATTAGTTACCCATTTCTCTCTTTGTGCAATCATTCACAGCAGATTCTCACATAGCATTATTTCATTCAAGATATTTTTCTTAAAATTATTAATGAATAAAACATGAGGAAGAAAACCCCATTAAGCATCTGTATTGGTTACATGTCATATTTCAAATTGCAGTTTCTAAGATCTTGTTGACTAAATGTGAACCTGTTGCTCTGTACACACATGTATACACATGTACATATACTACATAGAGGGTACATTTTATTTTATTCCATTAAGTATTATTTCCTGAAGATCATTAATTTGAATGTATCATACAATAGTAGAAAATCAGAAACCCTAAAGATATATATATATACTTTTTAGTTGTGGGGTCACACCTGGCAGTGCTCAGGGGTTACTCCTGGCTCCATGCTCAGAAATTGCTCCTGGCAGGCACGGGGGACCATATGGGGCACTAAAGTTATTTTTTATGATTCCTTGTTTGACATAGTAGTCCTGAACCAAATTTCTCCCCTCTTTTTTTCTATTGTTGTTGAACCAATTATTTATCTTCCTTTTAAAATCATTCACTGCTTTCTAGCAAACCCAACTTGTTCCCAAATGTATGGATCCAAATTGCCCAAGAGGGAAACATTAGTCAACAGGATCCTTATGCTTAGCTATGTTTTCTCCATCAATTTAAACACTTAGCAGCAAAACCATAGCAGTCCCGTCATTTCAATAAAGTATCACTTTGAGTAATCCTGTTTGAAGAGGGAAAAAAGGAATCAGCATGCTCTAATAAGCCTTATAAACATACATTGCCTAGTGTAAATCCCACACTGTTCCTTTTACTTCAAGCAAGCTCTAATAATATCTTCCCATTGTTCAGTGTTTACCGAGGGGCCACTTCATTTGGTTCTTTAGCCAACCCACCGCCAGTGCCTTAAAAAAAACTGCTGCATTCTACCCTGTTTTCAGTTTGCCACCTTCCTACACCTGCAGTGGCTTGCAGGACTGGGGAATTATTCACTCACAGCTGCATCTTGAAATTAAAGTCCGTTTCATTTACTTGACCCTGGAGCCTTGTCCATACAAGCTCACTTGAGCTTTACCCAGATGGTGGCCATTTACTTCCGCCTCATTCATTACTATTCCCTTAAATCATGGCCCTGAGCCAGCTGGCATACCAACCTAGCTCTTTAATGGGAGGATTGCACATCTTCCTCCCTAATTTAGTAAATACAAAAAGTGGCTATGAAAACTGCAACCATTTCTATGGTGTTTTGATTTTTATACATGTGACTGAATTGTATGTCTCTGATATATATTTAATCAACTGAGTCAGTGATGCAATAGGGAGAAATTGGTTTCTGTGAACAATAACAAACATAATATGTAGATTTGCTTATATTAATTGACTATTGAATTTCTATACCTCTATAATAAGTCACCCAAGTCAGTGGCTTATGAAAACATGCATTTGCATTATATTTATTAATATTTGCATAGATGATATTTTTATCTTCTACAAGATGGGATTGGCTAGGCAATGTTGTTATAGTGTGTAGTTGGGTTTAGATGTTTTTGTGTGAATTTTTTTTGACTTTCTTGAAATACTGGGATTTCTTAAGTTAATCAAGATTAATTAAACTGTATAGACAATGCCAAATTGAACTGTATAAGCACATTAATGTTCTTTAGTTGTCCATGTCTAATTCTCAAACCAAGAAACTGATCTATGTTGAGAAGTAATGGGTTAGTAGGGAAGTAAACTTATTTTACTTCAGAAAGGGAAAAAACAATATATATATACATATATATAAAATTATGGAGAAAATGGTTTACACTTACCTTTTTCAGGTCTCGGCCTAAGCTCAGGGATCACTCCTGGCAGTGCTTGCAAGACCAGATGGGGTGCAGGAAATCCTGATTAGCCATGTACAAGGCAAATGTCTGCCTGTCATACTATTTCCCTAACCCTGGTTCATAATATTTATTTTATAATGTAATATTTATAATATTGACTTATTAATAATTTTTATAGAAGACTGTAGACATCATACTTTAACAGATCCATTATCCCTGTTGCAAACTGGTATTCAGACATTTTGAGCTATGTGCCTAAGTGCCCAGAGGGCATTGGGATGCTTTAAGATATAAGGTCTTGATCAGAACTAGTAAGCGGAAACATTTCTGACTAGAAATAAATCAGTTATTGTTGGTGAGTGTAATCCCTGAATCTTATGTATTCCATTCTGACTGTTTCAATGACCATTATGGGCTAAAATATTTAACAATATTTATGTCTCCTGTGCTCCTCTAAAGCTTTGTCACTTCTCCCCTCAAAAAGTAGAATTTACTGCAATTTCTGTCATTATTTAGGGCAGGCTTATGTCTCCCTTTTTGGAAAAAAATGTGGATACATGACCTTGCTAGACTTGTGAGTCTATTCAATGTTTGCTTATTATTGAGGTCATCATGCTGTGAAGAAACCCAGGCAAGTCCAGTCATTCCTATTTCTTGCCCTTCCAACTCTAGCCCATCTGTCTTTAGTGTTTTAGATAATGTAACTTTAAGCTTCTGATTAAACTCTTTCCAAAATTCTCACCATCCTGAGAAATCATAAAAATGATCATTAATATTTTAATCTTGTAAGGCATTTATTATGCACTGCTGTAATTTAAATAGTTGTTTGTAAATATTTCTGGAAAAATTATCTTATTTTCTCCCATGTTGGATGAGATTTTAAAATAATTCTCAACAGTCGTATAAATCTTTATCCCCTTTGAACTAACAGAGACTTTTCATAAACTTTAGTCTATATTTTACTTGAATAAGCATATATCTATTTATATTCCTTTAAAGTAATGAATAGCAACTTTAAAATACAAGTGAGTATGGGTTAAGTAAATTTAATCACATCTTCTAATAAATTCTAAAACACAAACCTTTAAATATATAACTCATAGCAATATTCAAGAGACACATTGTTAAATAAAAAAACATGATATATGATTATAAGTTTGTTTTAGATCTGCAGAACACTTGAAAATTAACATTAAGGAGGTGCAAGCAACAATATGATAGAATTATAGATCCTATTATGTAAGTTTTTAAGTCTAAACTTTCAATTGAAACATTTATACCTTATTTCATTAAAAATAATTGCTAATTTCCTGCACAAGACAGCCAAGAAGAAGCCATCTAACACAATTTCCAGGGCCCAAACCCGGAAAGCCATTAAAGGACTTCTGCCTTGTTCCTTGTCTACTTTCCTGCACAAGACAGCCAAAGAAGACGCCATTGAACACAATCTCCAGGGCCCAAACTCAGTAAGGGCTCCACCCAGTAAGGTGGAGCCAGAGGAGCATGGCCGCTCTACTTCACTCTGCGGCCTAGCATATCTACCTCGCACAGCACATAGTAGAAATCATTATAGGCGTTGCAATGGCGAAACAATGCAGGAGAACACCAGACATGGAGAATGAAGATGACCTGAAAAGCCTCTTAGATAAGAAGTTTAGAGTATTAATTACTATGGAGGATGCTTAAAGAATTCAAAGCAAGCATAGACATCTTTGAACAGACCATAATGACAGAACTTACAACTGAAATAAGAGGTCTGAAAAACTCGATAGATGAAATGAACAACACAAAGAAAAGCCTCTCTAAAGGAGTAACAGCAACTGAAGATGGGGTCAGTGAGCCAGATGTGTGATGCAGAACTTAATATAGCAGAAGATATTGGAAAAGAACCTTAAAGCAAATGATGAGACAATGAATAAACTACTCACAAAATGTGAACAGATGAAAATAGAAGTCTTTTATCAACTCAATAGAAACAACATATGAATCATTGGAGTCCCAGAGACCCAGGAAGAGAATATTAAGAAATGTTGGAGGAAGAGTAAGAGGAGATAAAGGAGTAAGAAGAGGAAGAATAAGAAGAGAAAGAAGAGGAAGAAGAAGAATAATAAAAAGAAAGAAGAGGAAGAAAAAGAAGAGGAGAAGGAAGAATAAAAGGAAGAAGAGATGTAGGAGGAAGAAAAGAAGAGGAAAAAGAGGAAGAAGAGGAGAAAGAGGAAGAAGGAAAAGAAAAAAGAGAAGAAAAGGAAGAAGACAATGAAGAGGAGGAGAAAAGAAGAGGAAGGTAGAAGAGGAGAAGAAAGAAGTAGAAGAGGAGGAGGAAGAAGAGAAAGGAAGAAAAAAAGAAGAGAAGAAAAAAAGAAAATGAACAGAAGATTTATTTTTTTTAATTTCTTTACTTATAGTGTCTTAGTTTAAGCACTAAGCTTATAAACATGATTGTAGTTGGATTTTAGTTAAAAAATTAAAACAACAACAACAAAACAGTCCTGGCAAAAGACAGGATGCAAAAAAATTTATCTATAGCCTCTAGAAGGATTCCTCCCATCTTTTCCTTGTTTGATATTTGCCCTTCCCCACTTTTTTCTCTCCCTCAAACAGAACCACATAACTTGAACCATCCTATTTTGTCTCATACATTGAGGGGGAAGTAAAGGAGGGTACCAAGACCAAATAGTTATATGAACATTGAGTAGAAATTTAAAAAATGATCAAACTTAAACACCAAATCCAAAGCCAATGACAACATAATCGATACCCAATCTACAACAAGCTAGACACAGAAGGGACCACTTACACTAGCAACTGTGGGTGGGAAGGCAAAGGAGAAGGATATGGGATGCATGCTGGGAACAGGGGTGGGGGGAGGACAACATTGGTGATGGAAATGTCCCTGATTTAATGTCACTATGTACCTAAAATATTACTGTGGAATATTTATAATCCACTTTGGTCAAAATAAAAATTACTAAAAATAATTATAAAATATTTTGCCATATTCCTATTTTATACATGAAAATCTGGAGACCAGAGAAATAGCACATTGCCTTGCATGTGGTCTACCCAGTTTGATCTCTGATACCTGCATATGTGACCATTGATTACAGATCAAGGAGAATCCTCCAAGCACCCTGAGGATTAACCCCCAAATAAATATATAACATCAAGATTTAAAGTGGATGAAAAACTAAAGTATTGGCCAGGATATTCACACTATTTTCTAGTCAGGTCATATATTTTTCTCTATATAAGAACTAAAATACAGACAAGTACAAATCAGTTGACAGAAGAGAATTATTTTTATCAAACTATAGTTATATCATCTTGTCATTGCTGGTGGATGTGAAAGTAATCATACTGGTAAAGTCTGTGTGAGCTTCTGCACACAGAGGCATTAAGTACTGCCCGCCCCACTTAAAACAGCTGTCAGGCTGCTCCAAATTTCCATTTGATCTACTTGTCTTGGAACTATTCTTTGCCACATTTATTTCAGGGGTACAGTTTTGCTCTTTTTAGGAAAAGGAAATAGTCCTAACTTCTACTTATGCCCTATTCTTTTATCATATAAAATAATTTAAGGGATAGGACATTTAGTAAAGTGAAGTCTTATTGAAGACAGTACATTTCAGAAGGAAGATAGCTCATGGGTGAACTTAAAAAACTGCCCCAGAGGAATAATATTATAATGGACTTCTCTAAATATTGGGATGATTATTCAGGAGAGATGAGGACTTTGGCAAGAAAGAGTGGTGTGTAGGTGGAGATTTCTTCCACATTGGGGCCACTATCACTTCTAATCCATGTATAATATTTTCAAAACTGCCATATTATCAGATACATGCTCAGGGATGAGATTTATGGTAATATTTATTTTTGCTTTTGGAGCCACACCCACTCAGGGGCTACTCCTGGTTATGCGCTCAGAAATCTTGGCTTGGGGGACCATATGGGACGATGGGGGATGAAACTGCTGTCTGGCCTAGGTTAGTGCGTGCAAGACAAATGCTCTACACTTGTGCCAATTCTCCAGTCCGATTTACGGTAATTTTATTGCAGTCATAGTATGTGATGTAAAATGCCTGGTGTGGTAAAGTGTTTACCATCATTGGTCTCCTCCTCTTTATTCACATGATTTCTGCCACTCTTTTTTTTGTTTGTTTATTTGTTTTGTTTGTAGTTAGATATGTCAGGAGCAGTGGGCCAATGATGGTTTCAGAGGATCCACTAGGATCTCCCTAATTTTTCCAGCTTGCCTCAATTCTAAGTCATAAATTTGAAGCACAGAAAATACTAAGGCTTATTTCTATTCAGAGAATCTTTTCCTTAATTTTTAGCTAAAAATAAATAGTCTCATCAAAAGTTGCTTTTCCAATCCCCTTTAGAGGATTTATAGTTTCCTCAAAATATTGCCACTTTGATACAACAAAGGCCTTAAAGTGGTATATAGACAAGATAACATTCTTCAAATAGAATCACTTGAATGTCTTTAAATCAGGATTCATATGCTATATGTATCCAAAGCAGCATTATATGCAGAAAATTAACTCTTTATGCAAATCCCAGATCAACTGAGAACACACTCCATAGCATCTGAGCAATTTATTACAGCAAAATGTCTTGAGGTCATCATATAGTTTGCTTTCTATGCAAAAATTTTCATGATTTGCCATGTAGTTTCTGCAGGAGATAAACATAAAGATATTATCTTGTTTTTAAAAAAATGAGGAATCTGGGGGCCAGGCGGTGGCACTGGAGGTAAGGTGCCTGCGCTAACCTAGGACGGACCACGGTTCGATCCCCTGGTTCCCCATATGGTCCCCCGTGACTGCCAGGAGCAACTTCTGAGCGAATAGTCAGGAGTAACCCCTGAGCGTCGCCGGGTGTGGCCCAAAAACCAAAAAAAAAAAAAAAATGAGGAATCTGAGTCTCAGAAAAGGCATTAAACTTCCTTAAGTTCACAAGAGCATTTACTGCTCCATGTCCATTTGCTTTCAGACTAATAATGTAGCTTACTGATTTGTTTTAGGAAGACAAATAGTGCTATGTTTAAAAGTCTTATTTAATCAAAGAACACTTCAGCCACTTATCGATATTAAGATTTATGGATATTAAGATTCTCTTGGGGCCCGGGAGATAGCATGGAGGTAAGGCGTTTGCCTTTCATGCAAAAGGTCATCGGTTCGAATCCCGGTGCCCCATATGGTCCCCCGTGCCTGCCAGGAGCAATTTCTGAGCATGGAACCAGGAGTAACCTCTGAGCACTGCCCGGTGTGACCCAAAAACCAAAAAAAAAAAAAAAAAGATTCTCTCTAACATTTTGCTTTTTATTTATACCGTAGTTTTTCTACCCTGAACTAATGTATCTGAATGTATGTGGAAGGGTTTTGGGGCATGGTCAGCAGTGCTCAGAAGCTACTCTGAAACTGTGCTCAGGAGGGTCCACTGGCCTTGCTCAGGGAGACATTCTGTGCTGGAGATTAAAATCAGCGCTTCACCTCCTGTACTGTCTCTCTAGTCCACCAAAATCACTTTTTTTCTTTTTTACAAAAGGGTATTTTATTATTTTATTATTTTTTATTTTTATTTTATTATTTTATTATTTTTCCTTCTCCTTCCTTCAAACAGAACCACACAACTTGAACCATCTTGTTCCACCTCTCAAATGAAGGGGAAAATAATGGAGGCTACCAAGACCAAACAGTCATATGAATATTAAGTAGAAATCAAACAATGATCAAACTTAAACGCCAAATTCAAAGCCAATGACAACAGAATCGATACCCAATTTACAACATACTAGACACAGGGAGGACCACTTATAATAGCAGCCCTGGGGGGAAAAAGAGGGGGATATTTGTATGTATGCTGGGAACAAGGGTGGAGGAGGACATTGGTGGTGGGAATGGCCCTGATTCAGTATCACTATGTACCTAAAATATTATTGTGAAAGATATGTAATCCACTTTGATTAAAAAAAAAGCTTTAACCTGCAAAACAGACAAAAAAATGGACTAACAAAAGAAAGGTAGATATTATTTTATTTAATTTATTTATTTTGGTTTTTGGGTCACACTCGGCAACGCTCAGGGGTTAGTCCTGGCTCTATGCTCAGAAATCGCTCCTTGCAGGCTCAAGGGACCATATGGGATGCCAGAATTAGAACCACCACCTTCTGTATGAAAGGCAAACGCCTTACCTCCATGCTATCTCTCAGGCCCCTAGATTTTATTTTTAAGGTGTCAAAAGATCGCAATCACTGGATGGATATCCAGTAATGATAGAATTTTATCTATTTTCCTCTTGATCTTGATGGAAAGTATTTATTCTCTTTCTCCTACAGCTAGTCTGATAAGACAGAGAAAATATATTTTTCATCAATTGTAGAAGAATAGATCATATATTTGGAGGGAAATTCATGCACCTGGTACAATTTTTCCACAGTAAATCTCTGTTGTTCCTGCATAATGGATAGCATGACCTTGAGCCAGTTTATGATATTTAGAAAACAAAAATGCCTATAAAAGTTTTATATCACTTTTTATTTATTTTTCTAAAACCTTGACTATCTTTTCAGTTCTGAGTGATCTTTTTCAGTATTGCTTTCTTCGTTAAGTAATCTCAATTATCACTAATTCAGTTCTGCATTGTTCCAACATCCTGTGTCTCTTCATTAACTGACTTATCCTCTTTATTTGTCTTGGGCCAAGAGCCAATAACTCAACCAATGCTTTCTGCTGATTCTACGCTCAGGGATCATTTCTGTTGGTACATGGTGACCCATATTAAATGCTGGTGATCACACTGGATATACCTTCTGCAAGGCAAATGCCTCACCCACTGTGCTATTTCCCCAGGCTCTCAGTTTCTTGTATGTTAAGTTGTAGGGTATATTTTAGGTTTTGTTAAAATGTACAGTCACTTTTCATACAGTAATCTTAGAGAGTCATTAGAAAGCAGTAAAAATACCTTAACAGATCCACTACAGATAGCTGGAAATTAAATAATATTCTAAGAATTCCAATTAAAAGATTAAAAAATGACTAAAGGGGACCAGAACAAAAGTACAGCAGGTAGGGCATTTGTCTTGTGTGCACTGACCCAGGTTCAATCCCCTGCATCTTATATAGTCCCCTGAGCTTGCCAAGAGTAACCCCTGAGCACTGCTGACTCTGGACATAGAGAGAGACAAACTAAGAGAGAAAAAGAGAGAGAGAGAAAACCTGTGTATGGACAAGAAAAAGAAAACATAAAACAAAACACAGGACTGACTTAAATTATTTAAATACACATTAATTATGCTATCACAACAATTTTCCTAATGAAGAAACAGAAGTGCAGAGTTTATTCCTCAAAACTAAACCGTTTATAGAAAGCATTTTAGCTATTCAGATCCACATTTGTATGAATTATAACTATTCTACAGTAACTTTGACTTTATTTTTACTAAAAGATGAACTCCCCATTTCTAAAAATTAATAATAATAGCAAAAGTTTAGCTCCTGTGAGTCCAACTGAATAATAGAAAAATATATAGAGAAAATGGTTTAGAGGACACCTTTTGTCTACATTCCAATTGCCTTTCTATTCTTGTTGTGTTTTTGTTGGGTGACATACCTAACAATCATTAGGGTTTACTTCTGATTCTCACTTGGGAATTATTCCTTGTGGAGTTGGGGAACAATATGGGATTTTGGGATAGGACCCAGGTAAGCCACATGCAAGCTAAATTAACTCCCCGCTTTACTATCGCTTCACATACACACTCCCAGTTTTAGTTGTTCTTTTGTCCATTTGTTTGCTTGATTTCTTTTGGTTTGGGGTCACATTCAGCAGCACTCCAGGATTAATCCTGGCTCTGCACTCAGAAATCGCTTCTGTCAGGCTTGGGGACCATATGGGATGCCACATATCAAATCTGGGTTGGTCCAGACTTGGTCCAGGGTAGGCCATGTGCAAGGCAAACACCCTAACCATTGTGCTATCACAACATCCACCTACCCCCAGTTATTCTTAATGTAAGCCCTATCTTGAACGTCCCCCCAAAGTCTTGTCTTTTTATTAGATAAATGCATTAATTAGAATAAATTCATATAAAGCTAATATGCAATAGTCTGGTAAAAATTGATGATATGTGTCGTCAAAAATGAATTTTTTGAACATTTTCACATAAAAGAAGCTTATTGAAAGTCTTGAGGATGCTCTCCTCCGGATCTCCAGGTGGGCTCCTGGGAGGACCTTATGGGGCACCCTGGGTTTTCCCCACTTCCAGGCCGGCTTCACAGACTGGCTTAGAGTGGGGCTCGAACTCCTGTTCTTAGGGCCTGGGAAGTTCTTCCTCCCTTCATGGGGCAGGATTCTCAGCCGGCACGGGCTGGCTTTTGACAGACCTCCGTATGT
>PVKC010046654.1:0-11190 GCA_004027635.1 Crocidura indochinensis
TTTTTTTTTAGCCCCCTCTGGCTGCTATGTACAAAAAGAATTTATGGGGAGACTTTGATTATAGTTTGGCAACAGAATGAAAAAAGCAGAGATATAGAGACAGAGAAAGAAAGAGGGAGGGGAAGAGAGGGAAGGAAACTGCAGACTTAATCAATGATTTCGAGATATAGGTAGAAAAGGGGGAGTAAAAGGGAAGAAGAAAAAACATACTGAGATTAGGAAAACAAGCATATTCATATAGAATGAAGCAGGGTTAACAAAAGAAAAGGCAAGGCCCATTTTTCTCAGCACAGCCTTTGGTCCCACAGAGAAAAGGAAGGACTGCATGGATTGACCACCTATTATTGAAGAATCTCAACATGGTGCATTTCCCACTTTGAACTCTATTACAATGCTCTGGAAGGAGGATGTCATTATCCCTGTGGAGTAGGATAATATTTAGAATTATTATCTGATTTTCTATATTTCCTTTGGTAGCTTTTTCACCTCTTTACTGCTCACAATTCAAACTGCTGGATCAGTCAATAC
Source organism: Crocidura indochinensis (assembly GCA_004027635.1). Lineage (NCBI taxonomy): Eukaryota > Metazoa > Chordata > Mammalia > Eulipotyphla > Soricidae > Crocidura > Crocidura indochinensis. The sequence goes on from PVKC010046654.1 coordinate 529, forward strand.
TCACGGCATTAGGAAGCAGACAGAAAATACAGGAGAGAAAAGTAAAAGAAAGAAATTTTATAGGCGTCCATTCTAAACATCCAATTTTCTTAAAAGACTCAAAAGTCTCTTGAGCAAATGGTAAGTGGACAGTGAGTGGAAATGAAATACAAGAATAGAGTTTTCCTTGGTGACTAGAAGAACTTTCTGGTGAAAGAGATAAGGCACAGTGGAATTTGCTAGACCCATAGAGAAAGAACTTGCACCTCTGACCAGCAGAGTCTTGGGGAGAAGAGAGAGAAAGATAGGATACCTTAGCAGCTCAACAGAGATTTTACCTGACAGTGCTTCCTGGAAGCAACAAGATTATTGTATGAGCTTTTCATGTATAGCTTGAAGGACAAGAGACCCACAGCCCTGAGAAGTCAACATGGAGAGGAGCACGCGGCACCTTGAGGTGGGTGGATGTCCAAGACTCAACAGGAACAATGGACACTGTTAAGACATTTATGGACTGATGATAACCAGGGCAAATGGTCTGTCCCCCAAATCTGTGGCACTGCAAAGAAGAAGGGAAATGAAGCATATTTGACTATGAGTGACCTACTGAGGTCTTGGTAACAAACACTTGAAATTTTGGAAAAGTGTCTTTGGTTTCACTGAGAGATGAATTGAGTTTTATATTGAGCATTTGCAAAAGCTGAGACTAGGACACTGCTAAGTCTTGCCAGAGCACAGAGATAGGAACAGAGTCAAACCCAGGCAGATCTTCATTTCTTCAAAGCCCATCTACTGACCATCACCATTAACATTCTTAATTCAGGGAGAGCAGTGTTCACACACAGCCACCACTCTAGGGGAGCTAGAGGAATGCACCAAATTGACTTCCTTTGCAGAGTAACCTCATGAAAGAACAGGCAGCAGGCATTGCCAGTGTCAACCACCAGGGATGCACTTGGAGATCCCCAAAAGCTTAAGAACCCTCCAAATTAGAAATTTTCTTTAAGCAGTCAGTTACTTAGAAGTGGTGGCTGTCAGAATCACTAGACCAAAGAATGCAGTAAAAACAACAATTTGCATTCTTAAAGCCCAAATACCGCCACTGGAGTCAAACTGAGATTTTTATGCTGCCATTAAAGCAAAGTGTCAGCAATTCCTCAGGGAAAGGGGAAACCAAGAGTTCAAAGGACACATTAGCAAGTTTCTCAATTAAATGCCAAGCAGTAATACAACTTTGTTTTAACACGCTCTTACTTAGTCATTTAATTTTTCTTGAAAAAAGAAAAGCAACCCTCAGGGGTGTGGAACCTAATGCCTGTCTAAGCAGACGAAGCTAATGCTTTCTCAGAGAGGCTACTGAGCAATATATCTGATTATGTCTATTTCTGAACAGGAAAATTGATCAATTAAGGGAAAAGGAGGTTTGCAGAGCCAAGCACTGAAAGAAGGGGGGAAAAAAGCTTCAGGCGAAGCTCCTGCTGGGAGCTAATGAAAGTTCCACATAAGAAGTTAGATTCCAAATTGGAAGCCTTGAGAGCCGTGTTCACTTCAGTCAAACCAGAGTGAGAGAACATGTTGGGGAAAGATAGAACGAGAGCAGTTTTTTAAAAAAGTAATTTATAGAACTGATGAATGAGCTCCTTGTGAGCCCCGAGCTTGGCTGTTCATGCAAAGAAATTCTTTCTAAAAATGTCAGCCCTCAGAGGACCAGAGATAATGGGTGCTTCATCTGATCTTTATGGGTCCAGCATCAAACAGCATAGACTTAGATGCTTCAAAAGGCATCATGCCATCTATACAATAGGTATATTTGATATGTGCCAACTGAACTACTCTCGAGAAGTTGGAGGAAAAGGTACACATTGTAGTGTATCGCAAAATGTTGTATGTTATTTATAAAGGTGATTTATACTTTAATAAAATCATAAGAACCCTGATTAAATGACTTTACTACAAAGTCAGAACTCCTTAGCTCTTTTTCAATCACTGCTGTTCGCCAACTCCTATTATACGGGTAGCACTCAAGGGTATTGGGGAATTAATAGAATAACTATATAGATCTACATTCCTGAGAATAGTTCAAATTCTGAAGATCACTGGGCCTAAACCCTTATCCATAATAAGCATACTGACTAACAAACCAAAGTCAAGAGATACAATTCAGATAGATTTCAATAAAAAGCCAACTCTATTCTCAAGAGAGATCTTTGGAAATAAGACAAATCCTGCCTCTTAATTCCAGAGCACCCCTTTCTGGAAGAGACCAAGAAGGAGAAGAAAGTATAAAGTGGTGGGTGATTCGGGCTGGGTTGGGTGTGTCTTTCATTGGATTGCCACATTGGCATTAGTCAAAATTTTTTTCCCAGTTGTTCATTTGGCCTTGTATTAGTGAACCAAGAATTATCTAAAAATACTACATCCTTGGTCTCAAGTGGTCAAAAAGTACAGAATGGTCTCTTCATCGATAGTTTAGACTCAAGGAACACTTAATTTTCCAAATCCAAATTTATCCTGTATCAGGAGCAAAAAACCCAATCTAACTCTTGACAGGTCTCTGTCCTCCTCCAAGCAGGTAAAGCGATGTATGCCCTACTGTGAAATGCTCTTGGGTTGGCTGGTTATTTTTTGTTTTGTTTTAGGAATGACTGGTATAACTTCACATTAGTTTCAAGTGTACAACATACTGATTTGACAATTATATTTATTGCAGAATGATCAACACACTGAGTCTAGTTAACATCTGTCATGCATAGTTACCAATTTTTTCTAGTGTGTAAAAGAGTTTTAAAAATCTACACATAATCTTCCAGATACATAATTCACTATTAACTACTCTCACTGTGGGCTCCATTACCTCTCATGATTTACTTTATAACTAGAAGTTTGTATTGTTGACCTTCAATGCTGCCATGTTTGTACTTATTATTGTGTAAAGCTAATATATACTATGCCTTAGAGAGTGGAAAGTGATGTTCAGAGCTCCATGTTAGCAGGGGTCTCATCCTCAGGGAACTCACACACCAAGGCCTCTATTCCTACAAAATGGTCAAGTTTCAGGCCTTGGTTGTACAGATGTGACCCACAAATGCCTTTCACTTTTCGAATGAAAATTAGCACCAATCACAGCATGGGACTTAAGCCATTGCAAAGCACACAGGTTCATGCCAAGGCATTTCTCCCTTGTAAATGGATTTGTGAGAACAGCCTCCCTAGAATACTATATAGTATACCCCAGGAAATAAGTCCCTTTGAGGCCCAGTTTGAATGTGCAGCCCACCCCACCGACCTCCTGCTGACCCTCCCACATCTCCCTCCCACCTCTTGACTTCAATCCAGAGTTTGTGATACCATATGGCAAAGGTTGAGGTCAGACAGATAAAAACGTTTCATTGTGCTGAAGAATGGTTAACAAACATGTGAATGTAAATTCTAACACATTGTAAAACTGTGGCAAACCATGCTGAAAAGAGACTTTAGCAATGGCAGGAAATCTGTTTCTCAGCTCCACCCCGGCCCTTCCAGTTCATTACAGGTATTGTGGAGAGAAAATGAGGTTTTGTGTCCTCGCTTGGCAATCTGCACCCCTCTCCTCTGCCAGAAATCTAATGACTTTTCAATGATGATTTAAGAGGTTTCATGGCTGCAAGTTGTAAAGGATTTCAGCTGTGCTCTGCTCTCCTCTTGCAGTGCCCTGCTCCCCACCAAGAAATGCATACCCATAGTCTCCTATCAGCAGGACCTGCCCCAGCAACTTTAGTCCCAGTCTCACTTCACAGCTCACTCTGCATGTCAGAATGCTCTCTGAGGTCACTGGATCAATCCAGCAGCAAGAGAAATCCTCCAGAGCACTATGGTCTTACACTAGTATTAGAGCCATGTCAATTTGTAAGCATTGTTGGTGGCATGTCACATGGTGCTCCCCCACCCCCAACCTCCAAATGAAATTCCCCATAGCCCCAGGCAGGACTTTTAATTGAAATTCAACTTTTCTTCTCAGGCCCAGCAGCTGTCAACATTCTCTTTCTCTCTCTCTCTTACTCTCTCTCTTTCTCTCCCCCCCCCTCTCTCTGCAGATGTGCCCCCATTGAAATGCCTCTGCCCTCTACTTTGTGCCTCAAGTTATTCAACAAGGAGATTGAGGCAGGTCTAGGAAAGATGTGGGCTTGGGCAGCTGGACTCAGGTCTAAAGGTCTAAAAGAATGAGGAGCATATGAACTGCTCACTGGAAGCTAAGAAATCTCTTCACCATCAACATCCACTATGACCCCATTCGTTTTTTGAGGGCCACATATCCTTATGTTCAGGAATTATTCCTGACTCTGTGCTCCTGGTAGACTCAAGTGACCATATGGGATGCCAAGGATCAAACTTGTGTCAGCCACATGCAAAGCTTAACTATGACTCCAGCCCCTATAACCATACTCTTACCTCTAATCCTTCACCACTGGATCAGCTCACAGAATCTCCATTCTATACAGGACATCCATGCAAATTACAAAGAGCATTTGAGGCTAGAGCATTTAAGTGTGGCTGAAAAACAAACAAAAATGCCCCCAAATCCAAAGAGTCTCCTCAAGGACTCTTCAAGTATTTCATACCTCATTCTGGAGGTATTTTGTTTTGTTTTGGGGTCACACCCAGCAGCACTTAGGGATTACTCTTGGCTCTGTGCTAAGAAATCGCTCCTGGCAGGCTCAGGGGACCATATAGGATGCTGGGATTCGAACCACACTGTCTGTCCAGGATCGGCTGCATGCAAGGCAAACGCCCTATTTCTGTGCTATCTCTCTGGCCCCCTGGACACAAGACTTTTTGAAAAGCAAAGTTGGATTTGAGACCCGACTTCTTCCCTTAGCCCTGGCACCTTTATTTAACCCCCACATAGGTCTCTGAGACCAAACAGGACCCCAAAGTAACACGTGCCTCCCTTCTCTGCCACTTTTTTTTTCTTCTCCATATGCTTTCTACAGACCCAGACCAACTATGCTGAGGATGAGACCAAGATGCTAACAATTACCACATGATCTGAATGTGGGAGTCAGGAGTAGAGAGAGATCCAAGAGCTTTGGGAGACTGCCTCAGGTTCACTTAGACTTGCCCAACCCTAATAGGGCTTCTAGGAAACTCACAGTCCAGACAATGTCTGCAAAGGGGAACTTGACCCTTGGTCTTGCGACCTCTAAACAGAAACAATATACTAACCTTTTTTCCTTTATTTTCTTTTCCTTCTAGAATTAATGTATTTTCACCTGTCATTTTTCCTCCCTGAACACATGCATTTACACATACCAGTGACTGCTTTCTGTGTCTCCAGGACTGAAGAATTGAAGTAATGGAAGTATTACCAGAATTTAAGTAATGGAAGACAATGAAATTATTAGCATTATAACTTGTGACACACTTAGACTACTTCCTTGTCTATACTTTTATGGGCTTGGCCCTTTTTTTTTTTACCACCAGCTCTGGTGTAGAATCTAGTTATGATGCCTCTTGCTATGATTGGCCTCCTCTTCCAAAAACTGAGAGGTGAGCAAGGTGATTTCTAAGTTCAAACTCCATTCTAAAAAGCATATTGGTCTCTTAAATATTATGTAAATGACATACATTCTGAAAAAAGTATATATAAAAAGCAGATAGTGGCCACATTCAAGATTTGAACTCAACTGGACACCATCATTCCACTAGGACTAGAATGTTCATATGCTATAGGAACAGATTCTGTAATGTCAAGCTTCAGATTCCTGTAGCCCAGTCTTCCACTCACTCTGCAAGCCCTGACTTCCAGGCCAAACATAGTCATTACTAAAAGATCATTTACTTTCTTTTTTTTTTTTTTTTTTTTTTTTTTTTTTTGGTTTTTGGGTCACACCCGACAGTGCTCAGGGGTTACTTCTGGCTTCCTGGCAGGCACGGGGGACCATATGGGGCACCAGGATTCGAACCGATGACCTTTTGCATGAAAGGCAAACACCTTACCTCCATGCTATCTCCCGGGTCCCTCATTTACTTTCTTTCCTTACTTTCCATTTTCTACATGCAGAAAAAAGGAATTGAGTAATAGGAATTATTAGAGATGTTTTTGTTTTCTGGGAGCCTTCAAATTCTCTTATAGAAAATTAAAATAAAAGGAAATAAGGAAGGATGAGGAAGAGGAAATAAACCCTTAGAATATCTAATCAAAAGTGCCAAGTTGAGTCTTCCAGCCTGAATCTGTAGGATGAGTTCTTTGAAGACCAACATCAGAAATGCACATTTATTGGAGGGGCTGTCAGAGTTCCCAGCATACCCTGAAACCTCCCACACAATCATTTTTAGATTGGTCAAGGAAATAAAATAATACTCCTTGGAGCTTAAGATTGCCAGTAACAAGACACACAATACTAGATGTGTGTGGAGGGTAAGGAGGGGGAGGAGGTGAGAAAGCAGAAAGGACCACATCATACTAAACTGCATTCAGAGTACAGATTATTTATTAGAAAGCTTGTGTGATGGCTCTTTCCCATCGCATTCATATTTGAATGAAAATGAAAACTTTTCAGCTCTCTGACAAGCAGCCTGGAACTGCCCTGCACCCCTCCTGGTGTCTCTCTGACCTACCTCTTCACCCCCACAGAAGATGGATGGTCAAGGAATGGGCAATGTGACAGTCTCTTTCTTTGCTTTCTTAGGGCCTTTTTTCCTTCTTTCTTCCCTACAAGGAGAAAAGAAATCAGCAAAGGGCAATGGAAAGGAGCAACTGTCTTTTGCAAGCCTCTAGAAAAAGCTAACTCCACAGGGAATGGGGTTGAAGTGTCAGTCAAGAGTACTTTGGAAATGCTTGCCTTGCCTGGGGGTGGGGATGGGGAGGCACTGATTCCCAGCACATCATTCCCCTGTGTGCCTTGGCCTAGGCCCAAAGCCTTACTTACTCCCCTTGCCTGCCTATTCCTCCGGGGCTATAGGAAGAGAGAAAAGCAGGGCATAGAGAAGAAGGAATGGGAACTCGGGGCTGGTGGGGCAACTCTGAGCTCCTGTGGGCAGTTTCAGGGACAATCAATCCTACAGAAGGCCCCAGCTGGCCTGCCATGAGTCCTTAAGGAGCTGCTGTTATTATTGCTGTGGGTAATTAAAATACAGGCCAGATATAAAAAGAACATTTCATTTAAAGTTTTGATAGAGATGCATTAAGTATCACTATACATGAATGAATTCATAATGGCCAAATGACATATTTATGCCATGTACTTAGTTATGCTTTAGCTAACTCCATGATTCTAATTTATTTGCTGGTAAAACACCATTCCCTCTGATGTGCTCTGCTGAGCATGCTTCTGTCAAATACCTATTCAATAAACAAACAACAATGTGACATATAAATAAAAAAAAAAGTTCATTGTGGAGAATAACAATGGATTCCACCTTCCTGGAGACAAAGCCCGAGCTGCCAGTGCTTGCCAAGCCCTGCTGTTTTGCAAAAAAATGTCCTTTTCCACTCCATTCCCTTAGACATCTAACGAAAACTACCTTCAGGTTGTAGTCTTCACTTTGAACTGACCTCTGTAATACTTAGTCTTCTGAGACTTCCTGAAATTCTAATACTGTTACTGCACTCTTCTAGACTCTTGCTAGAATTCCTCATGACTCCAACCCTGGTTGACAGACAGCTTACCTGACCAAGTATCCACCAGCAGAGTTAGTGATAGTGACATTCACTGAACACTTATGACAGGTTAGAGCAAACTTTTTAAACAGGGACCCAGTTCATTGTCCCTTAGACCACTGGAGGGCCAGACTATAGTAAAAACAAAAATTATGAACAAATTCCTATGCACACTGCATACATTTTATTTTGATGTGAAGAAACAAAATGGGAACAAATACAATATGTGGCCCGCAGGCCATAGTTTGAGGACCACTGGGTTAGTGGCTTAGATGTATCACTTCTATGCTTTTTGGGATAATGCTACAATATCAGTGAATTCCTTCAAGTGATGAGAAATTGGCCAATAAGCAGCTAAGCATCATGCCAAAGCAAGGCAATAGCAAAGGCAAGACTTGGTACCCAGGTCTGACTCTCTCCAAATCTATCATGCTTTCTCTATCAAAAGAGCTAAGAGGAAGAAGTAGCAGCATTTATGGAGGTCTTCCTTCATTCAGTGTAAATCCTGAATACTTTATATGGAATTATTCATGGAGTAGGTAAGGTTCTTATCTCTCTCTCTCTCTCTCTCTCTCTCTCACACACACACACACACACATACACACACACACATCTTACAGATGAGATAAGCCAAAATTCTAACTAATTTTCCTTGTTCAAAATTGTGCATTGAGTTAAAGCTGATGCCAGGATTTGAAACAGAGTCCATGTGTGGTTCTCTCTGAAAAATCCAGTAAATTCCTCAGGACTGTGAACTGGGGCTTGAAAGGTAGAGTACAAAAAAGAAGTGTCCATAGATCTCTAAAAATGTCCTGGAGATTTTAAAAGACTGTTTCTGGAACTCCTTACATTGACCAGCCCTTCTCCACATACCTTATGCTTCTTACCTTTAGTTTTTCCTACTGTCTAGACTTGGTACAGACTTCATTCGCAAAGAGCACAGTTTCTTACAAGACCAATCTCCTATTAGACACCAGCTACAGGAGTTCCCAAGCTAGTCCTCATTTCTAACTAAATGGCTATAAATTTAGGACCTCCTACTCCCTAAGACTTAATTATTTGCTCATAAGACTCAAAGAACCCAGAAAGATACTACAATTATGATTATAGTATCATTAAGGTACAAGGTAGAAAGAAAAACCAAAGGAAAAGACTCACTGTGGGAGGTCTGAAAGAGCCTTAAAGCTTCCATCATCTTTAAAGATTATAACTACCTGGTGCAAACTGACAATGGTCGAAAGGACTGTCATCAGGGAAACTCACTCACACTTAGTATCCAGAGCTTTTATGGGGATTTCATTTCATATACATTGATTAATTGGATCATTTGCTACATGACTGAATTCAATCACCAGCTCTGCTGCTCTTCCCAGAGGTTGTACAGATAGCACTGGCTCAATACCTCCACCTTCTAAACACACAAATGATTTTTCAGACACACTCAGCCAGTCAACAACCTGAGTCACTCACATCCATTAACCATCAGGTATGGTTCAAGGGTCTCAACATGAGAAGCCAACACATTCCTAATATGTGGGGAAATCCCAGCAGTTTAAAGTCTTCCCCTTCCATGAAGCCGAAGCTGGCCAAATTATTTATCGCACACCTATAATGCAGACTGTGAAGCAACTGATGCCTCTGCAAATCATATGATCACATGCTGGAAGCAAAGCCAACATGAGAAGCCAGTATTGATTCAGCTTAATGAGTCCTAAAGGGTCAATCCAATTTTTAGGCCATCTTAACTAAATTAGAGGAATCATACAGCAATTCAGTTTCTCAGATATTAGCTATCAGATAGTTGATTCTAATGTGCTTTGATCTAGTTATTAACAGAGTACACATTTTTCTGGAGAGTGAGCCCCTGAGATTCTCACCATTAATTTCTGCCAGCATAATCTTTCCAACTTCTCAGGGGAAAAAATCAGAGAGTAAAGGGGTTGTGAGGAATATGTGAGGTCAAGTAGTCCAACATTCTCATTTTATAGTTGGGGAGACCTCAGACAAATAGCTTCAAGAGACCAGGACTGTGGTGTTAAACAATAACTATCCGTTGAATGTTGGTGCCTGAGTTTTCTCTGTAGCTCCCATCAATTACAGGGTTGTTATTTTGCAGACGATGAGCATTTTAAGCAAGCACATGTCAACTCTTGGAGCCTTGGTTTCCTCATATTTAAAGTAAGGGATAGACCCAAGATCCCCAAGCTTAAACATATCTACGTACCTGAAGTGAAGGGAGGCATTAACGCAACTGATTTAAACAGGCAGCTTTGAAATAACTAGACTGGTGGGCCTAGGAAAAACAAAAGACATTCCAAATCAGGCTTTTTTTTTTGCATTTAGGAAATAAACCAAAACCCTGTGGCACAAGATTTGCCATCTCTGACTGGTTGAGCTTCCAGCTCTCTGTATCTAAGATTCAACTTTTCCTTAGCACATTGCTGTCAGATTGATTTCCCCTATGGCAGTTGTAAGTCCAGAGTCAAAGGAGAGAGCTGATTTACCAAAGGAGAAAAAAGGGAAGGTTTGTAAGTGAGGGGCAGGGGTTTCAATAGGCAGGACCACAGAGAAGACAAGAAGAGCCACAAGACAGACAAGAACCTCAGTGAAGACTTGAAAGCTTGGCCTCTGCATTGGATACTTTTACCCTAGATCATTCTGAACTTAATAGCCTCTACTAAATAACTGCCATAAGGAACTTGGCATTTACCATGAAAAAATGGCAGCCAGGGATATTTTAGTGCACAGCCTGCACAATAGTGTCCAGCAGTCCAGAGTGGTCTAGCTCTTTAAAAAAAAAAGTGGGGAAGAAGGTTCTGGAGACCTCCAGGCCCAGAAAAAATGCTTAACAGTTCTTTGGCCTAATGCAATCATTAACCTACTTTTCCTATTTGCTAAACCTCCAAGTTTTCTTTCTGCTAAACTTCTCTGTCCTACAAGCAATTTGACATGTGGGTTATTTTAGCAAGAAAAGAATCAAAGAATGTGTCTTCTTTTTTCCTCCGTCTTTTCCCCTCTTTCGCTCTCTCTCTCTCTCTCTCTCT
>PVKC010046655.1:0-11190 GCA_004027635.1 Crocidura indochinensis
CTCTGACTTATTTCACTGAGCATGATAGATTCCATGTACATCCATGTGTAGGAAAATTTCATGACTTCATCTCTCCTGACAGCTGCATAATATTCCATTGTGTATATGTACCACAGTTTCTTTAGCCATTTGTCTGTTGAAGGGCATCTTGGTTGTTTCCAGAGTCTTGCTATGGTAAATAGTGCTGCAATGAATATAGATGTAAGGAAGGGGCTTTTGTATTGTATTTTTGTGTTCCTTGGGTATATTCCTAGGAGTAGTATTGCTGGATCACATGGGAGCTCGATTTCTAATTTCTGGAGGAATCTCCATATCGCTTTCCATAAAGGTTGAACTAGATGGCATTCCCACCAGCAGTGGATAAGAGTTCCTTTCTCTCCACATCCATGCCAACACTGTTTGTTCTCATTCTTTGTGATGTGTGCCATTGTCTGTGGTGTGAGGTGGTACTTCATAGTTGTTTTGATTTGCATCTCCCTGATGACTAGTGATGTGGAGCATTTTTTCATGTGTCTTTTGGCCATTTGTATTTCTTCTTTGTCAAAGTTTCTGTCCATTTCATCTCACCATTTTTTGATGGGATTATATGTTTTTTTCTTGTGAAGTTCTGTCAGTGCCCTGTATATTTTGGAGATTAGCCCCTTATCTGATGGGTATTGGGTGAATAGTTTCTCCCACTCAGTGGGTGGCTCTTGTATCCTGGGCGCTATTTCCTTTGAGGTGCAGAAGCTTCTCAGCTTAATATACTCCCATCTGTTAATATCTGCTTTCACCTGCTTGGAGAGTGCATTTTCCTCCTTGAATATGCCTTTAGTCTCAATGTCATGGAGTGTTTTGCCTATGTGTCGTTCTATGTATTTTATAGTTTCAGGTCTGATATCAAGGTCTTTCATCCATTTGGATTTTATCTTCGTACTGAAAACTGAATATGTTTCTTTATAAGTTTAATACCTTCAGAATACTACATCTTAACCTGTATATCCAAATGTAAGGCAAACTTCACATTACTTTGCTCACTTAATTACTTTTCTTTTAAACGCATCTTTTTTCAAGCTTGATCATTTTTTATTTTTTAAACTCATTTTACTTATTTTTTTCATATATATATATATATATACATATATGTGTGTGTGAGTGTGTGTGTATGTGTTGAATATGCATGGTTTTTGTCCTGGTTTTGTTTTCTTCTCTTCATTAACTCCACTTGTTTGGTTCTGCTTGTTACAAAAACCTAAAGAAAAAGTTTTGCCTGGGATAAAAGCTCAGTTCAGAACCAGGGCACTGAGATGATGGTACCTGTCACTCTCACACCCAAATGCACCAACATTATAATATAGCACCATTTCTTTTTTCACAGTCATATTTAAAAAGAGGGAAATTTATGTATAGAAACAAGCTCTTATCTACTAGGGATAAAAACTCATACATTTTACAATACAGGGGCAACTTTCACCTTGAACATATGCCATGTAGTCCCAACTTATATTCCATGTGATTAGACAGCAACCATTCAACCCAGAACCTTAGATTTCAGACATAAAACCTACATAGTTCTTTGCAAGAGTTCCAGGATTCAGACTCACTCTGGAACATTCTTAATACTGCTCTGACACAAACAAGCACCAGTTTTGATATGAAAATGTGTAAATGGCAACAACTTGTTCTAAGAGCAGGTTGTCGTACCTCACCACCTAATGATAAGATGAAATCAGAAGACATGTCATCCTTTGATCTGTGCAAAAGCCAGGATCACTAACTATAGAAGACTGACTGTGACAACCATGTCTGGGTAGACTTATCCTGGGACCAATAAAAAGTCTCTAGTCTAGGCTTTGGCCTACTATCTGTACAACAACCAAGATCTCTAATTCTAGAGGTCTGACTGTGACAACGCAATCAAGCAGAACTTCTGGATACATAATGAAAGACTCTATCCTAGACTTAGACCTAAGAACCAGTGAAAAACCAAGACCACCAACTACAGAATACTAATTAAAGCAACAGTGATGGAACAGAACTTTTAGAACCATAAGGAAAGACTCCCTGCTAGGCTCCATCTGTGACCTGTGTAAATACCAAGACCTCTAGTTACAGAAGCCTGACTCATCATCCATGAGTGAGCAGTTAGTTTCCAGACACCACAAAAGGACCTATGGGAGATTAAAAGAACAGGTATAGAGTCTGGAATTATGCATATGGCAATATACTTCAAGGGCAGAAAAACCCTGTATCTCTTAGGCAAAGGGAATTCCTTTTCTAATCTCCCCAATATTTACCGTACCTATGCAAAAAAAAGAAGCACAAATTAATTTTTATGTTATTGTTGTTGTTTTCTGCTTTGTTTTTGTTATCTTTCTTTTCAATTTATTTTTTTTTGTGCTCTGTTCTCTTTTTATTTCAGGACCAGCAGTATTCTTTGATTGTTGTCTTAATTGCTGACATGCTTATCAGGTTTTTATTTTAATTTTTTGTATTGTTGTTATGTTTTGCTTCCTTTTTTCCTTTCTTCTCTTAAATCAATATTTACAGCCTCTAGAAGGACTCCTCCCATTTTTGCTTGTTTAATTTTTGACCCCCCCCTTTTTTTCTTCTTTCCTTAAAACAGAACCACATAACTTGAACCATCTTGTTCCACTTCACAGTGGGGGAAATAATTGAGGGTACCAAGACCAAACAGTTGTATGAACATTGAGTAAAAATAAAAAATGATCAAACTTAGGTACCAAATCCAAAGCCAATGACAATGGAATCTATACCCAATCTACAACAAGCTAGACACAGAGGAGACCACTTATAGTAGCAGCCTGACGGGGCAAAGGAGAAGGATATGGGATGCATGCTGAGAACGGGAGGAGGAGGACAACATTGGTGGTGGAAATGCCCCTGATTCAATGTCATTACCTAAAATTTTTTATTGTTTTTGAGTCACACATGGGAGCACTCAGGGGTTACTCCTGGCTCTATACTCAGAAATTGCTCCTAGCAGACTTAGGAATACATATGAGATGCGGGATTCGAACTATCGTCCTTCGGCATCTAAGGCAAATGCCCTACCACTGTTCTATCTCTCTGGCCCATAACCTAAAATTTTACAGTGAATGATTTGTAATCCACATTATATAAAAAGTAAAAGCTCAGAATCTTTATAAAAAAAGGAATAAGAGAGAATGTAAAGAAAAATATAGAAAGAGAAAGAAAGAGAAAACAAAGAACAGAGAAAATAAAAAGAGAGAAAAGAAGTAAGAGGATATAAGAAAAAGAGCAAGAAAGAAGAAAGAAAGAACAAAAGAAAGAGAGAAGGAAGGAAGCAAAGAGAAAGAGATGAAAGAAAGAAAGAAAGAAAGAAAGAAAGAAAGAAAGAAAGAAAGAAAGAAAGAAAGAAAGAAAAGAAGGAAGGAAGGAAGAAGGGAAGGAAGAAAGGAAGGAACAAGGGAAAAAGGAAGGAAGGAAGAAGGAAAAAAGAAAAAGGGAGTGAAGGAATGAAGAGGGGATAAGAGGAGGGAAGGAAGGAAAGACGGAAGGAAGGAAGGGAGGGAGAGAAGGAGGGAGGAGGAAGAAAGGAAGGGATGGAGGAAATAAGGAAGGAAGGGTGGGAGGGAGGAAGGAAGGAAGAAATAAAAGAAGTAATTAATTTTTCTTGTTCTTCCTTCAACTATTTGTGACTTCCCTTATTTGAGGTCAATCATCTGAGTTCCTGTTGAATCATGTGCCCTATTTTGCCACCAGGTGGAGATAAAGTGCCATCTAAACATCATTCTGTTAGATCATCTGCTGTGTAAATACTTTGGACCAGGTAATTTGTGGAGACTGATTTGTGTACAATAGTATATCTAACACCATTCCTAATCATCACACAAAAAAGTTATACTACGATCATGACAGACAAATGTGTCCAGGCAGTGCCAAGTGTACAGTTGTTCTGCTTAAGAGCCACCTTGCAATGAAGTCTAAAAATTTTACCAGCGGGGAAAAAAAGAAGTTAAAGAGCTAATACAGGGGGTAAGGCGCGTAACCTTACATTTTGCAGAACACAGTTTCAGTTCCTGGCATCCATATGATTCCTTGAGACCCACAGCAAGCCCTGATTATAACTGAGTATGGCTTAAAGTAAAATAGGAAAACGAGAATCTTACTTTAATGGAAGGTTTCATATTATTCCCCTACCATCCTTTGTTGTGCTCATAATGACTATTGGGGTATAGTACTTCAGTTGGAAATGGGAGAGGCAAGTCACCATATCAACAGAAGATGAGTCCGGGCTATTACTCTTGGTTTCTTGCAAACATTCTACCACAGATTCACTTCCCCTAGTTGAATTCTTTTAAACGATTTGTTCATTAAAAAAAAAAAAAAACTTCTAAAGAATGGGAAATCATAAAAGGAAATCATTAAAGCAAAGTGCCTACATACTATGACAAGAGATTATAGTCAGTCTTATGGCAAGATACTTCATGGGTAGAGATAATTGTTTGCAGACAAAGGTTTTTTTTCCATCATATTTTCCCCAAATTTTGCTGTGCTTATGCAAAAAAAATGCCACATTCCTTTATTTTTAAATATTTTAGATAGGGGCTTCCTAACACCTCTAGGAGCATTACTTTTTGACTCTTCACTGTACAAGCTCCTATGGCACTCTTCTAAGACTGACTTGAGAAGGCTTTTGTTTCCCTGGTAGAAGGTCCATGGCCAAGACTTCTGGACACTGTGACATTGTGACAGGCAGTGCAGCATGTAGTTTGGAGACACATACTACAGAGGCCACAGGGTCAGCCCAGATGTGGGTTGCATGTGGACAACTAGCACTAGTGAACACTAGTAATCCAATCTCCCTCCCTCTTTCCCTGGTAAGCCTTGATCTGAGACCGTTCATAGGTCATTTTGTTTAGGTTATTAGGCAGCAGTTCTCCAATCTGTACTTTCATTTTGGACTTGAGAGCATTTTTATCAGTGTAGACTCAGAGTTGATGTCTTGGGCACCTAAAGATACTTTGCCTATCCAGAGCAGTTAAATTCAGTGCCATAAATAGGGTTCAACCCCTGTGGCTAAATGCAGTGGACCTTCGTTCATGGAAATAATTTGTTGCTGCTTTGTGTCATTGATATGACACTGACTTCTATGGTGGGACAGATCTCATTTGTAAAGAGCAGCTAAGTCCAACAAGACGATTCAAAACCATGCTGCAAGGTTAGGTCCATGTAAGGAAGAGGTGATACTTACTCCCGTTGGGTATTAAATAGGGACCCTAGAAACACTCAGGGATCACCTTATTTTTCCAGGTAAGAAATGCCACCTCTAGAATAATGTCTTTACAGTACATTAAAAAATTGGGAAGTATTTCAATATGGGACCGTCAAAATAACCCTCAAAAATGTTATTTGCGTGAGTATCCTCTAAATGGTGATATGTGACAAGACTTGGGAAATGTTAATTTTGATAACTTATTTTGAGAGCCTATTGGAAAATGATTAGAAATTCCTTAAGGAAAGTTACTCTTGGAACTATGCCTGATAGTCCTAACCTTACAGTGGTACTAGTTCTGCCTCTCTCTGAGGTGGCCCAGCAGCCAGCATTTGGCTCTCCCTGGGTCTAACTAAGCATGCCTTCCTACTAGCTTGCCTGCCAACCCTTCTCTTCTTCCTTTTTGGGGCAATGAATAGAGATTTGTTGCACAAACTAGTTACCTCCATTAGAGATGAACAGGTCATTGGGCCAGACAGTTTTGGAGATCTCTTTCAGAACCTCCCTTCTACCCTATGTTATTTGCATTTTGTTGTACTGGGAGTGGGGGACAGCAATAACTAGTAGCTCCTCTTTTTCAGTTCTTGTGGTTGGACACCATCACCTTAGGTACCACTATATTAATGGTGATTTCTTCATTTGCCAACCCTCCATCTGTGCCCTGATACCTCAAGGACACCATGTTCAGTCAGAGTCATAAACTCTACTCTCACCTGCTGTAGAAAGGTCCCCTTGCTAGAACTTTTCTTTACATGAATCTCTATCTTGTTGTCCTCCATAAGCTCCTTGTTTGATCAGAAAATGTTGATTGTCTACTTCAGAACTAGGAAAGTTGAAAATGGTAATGCCTTACTACTTTAGGCTTACAATGACTTGGCCACACATTAACTTGCTAGCTTCTTTGTTACCAGAAGAGCTCTTCCTTCCATATCAGCTCCCTTAAGAAACAGGCTGGGAGGGTCCAAGAGATAGCAAGTGGTAAGGCAATTGCCTTGCATGTGACCGACCTCGGAAAAACCCGGTTCTTATCCTGACATCGCATATGGTCCCCTGAACAGGCCAGGAGCGATTTCTGAGCACAGAGTCAGGAGAAACCTCTAAACATTGCAGGGTGTGGCCCTAAAACCAATCAATCAATTAAGTGCTAAAAAATGAAATAGACTGGGTATTTCTTTTAAAAATGGACATTGAGGGGCCGAAGAGATAGCATGGAGGTAAGGCATGCCTTTCATGCAGAAGGTCATCAGTTTGAATCCCGGCATCCCTTACGGTCCTCTGAGCATGCCAGGAGCGATTTCTGAGCATGGAGCCAGGAGTAACCCCTGAGTACTGCCGGGTGCGACCCAAAAAAAAACAAAAAACAAAACAAAATAAAAAATGGACATTTTTTATAATCCAGCATGCCTAGGAATATACAATATCTCTAGGAGTATACAAACCATAATACCCTTTTATCTTCTATGTTCATAGCAGCAATATTTACAATAGCCAGAATCTTTATGTCCAACAACAGATGAGTGTCTAAAGAAACTTTGGTACATCTATACAATGGAATACTATGCAGCTGTGAGAATAAACAAAGTCAAGAAATTTGGTAATATGTGTGTTGATTTAGAGACTATTATGTTGAGTGAAATAAGTCAGAGGGAGGGAGATAAGCACAGAATAGTCTCACTCATATGTGGTATTTAAAATACATAATAAATATATATAAAATACATAAGAAATAGGATAATAATAACACCCAGAAATAATAGAGATGAGAGCTGGAAGCACCAGCCCATGATAACAAAGATTTACCACAAAGAGTGGTAAATACAGATTAAGAAATAAATACACTGGGGCCCGGGAGATAGCATGGAGGTAAGGCGTTTACCTTTCATGCAAAAGGTCATCGGTTTGAATCCCGGTGCCCCATATGTTTCCCCCATGCCTGCCAGGAGCAATTTCTGAGCATGGAGCCAGGAGTAACCCCTGAGCACTGCCGGGTGTGACCCCAAAACAAACAAAAAAAAACCAAAAAAACAAACAAAAAAGAAAGAAATACACTAACAGCTACCACAACAACAATAGAGATAGAAATACAATGTCTGTCCTGAAGACAAGCAGGGGTTGGAGGTAGGTAGAGAATGGAGGTAGGGGGTGGGGACAATGGTGGCAGAAAAGTTGCATGGTGAAGGGGGTGTGCACTTAATGGATAAAAGCCAATTATGCAGATGTTTGTAACCATTTTGCTTAAATAAAGCAATTATTAAAGTCAAAAACTAAGAAAATAGTCTAAAAGCAGAGTGTAAGTATAAAAAAATATTGTATTGTCTGACAGGATTCTATTTACTCAGGAGACGTCCTGTCTTTCTTTAGTCACCTTCAGCTGCCCTTTTGCCATTCTTTATATTTGTTTGTTGTTTTGTTTTGTTTTGGGACCACAAAGTGACACTCAGAGGTTATTCCTGGTTAAGTAATCAGAAATTGCCCCTAGCTTGGGGGACCATATGGGATGCTGGAGGGTCAAACGGCAGTCTGTCCTAGGTTAGCATGTGTAAGGCAAATGCCCTACCACTTTTGTTCCGCTCTGGCACCCTTTTGCCATTCTTAATGGGTGAGAAGAACAGCAACTCCATTGATCAAGCATGATTTTATGTGTATATGTGTCTTGACCACTCTCTGCTTGTACTAAATGCATCTGTTTGTCTGTGGGGGATATGTGGGAAGGTTAGAAACAGGTTAAAAGAGAAATAGAAATCCTTAGACTTGAGCACACTTCATCATCACTATTTCAGAGTGATGCACAATGCCAAAATTAAAATTATTTAGGTGCTTTTGAACATCATTGGACATAGTAAGTTGAAAGTTTTTTCATTACTCTTTTATTTATTAATTATTTACTTTTTGGACCACACATGATGATGCTCAGGGGTCACTCCTGGCTATGCGCTCAGAAATTGCTCCTGGCTTGGAGGACCATATGGCATGCTGGGGTTCAAACCGCAGACCATCCTAAGTTAGTGCATGCAAGGCAAATACCCTATCGCTTGCACCACAGCTTCGGCCCCAGGTAAAAGGTTTTTAAACGTAATATTCAACCTACAGAGAAATTGAAATTCTCAATCTGTCTATTGGGAAAAAAATTAGGTGATTCTTAATACCTGATATTTCATTAATATTTATTTTTAAATTTAATACATTTATTTAAACACCATGATTACAAACATGTTTGTAGTTTGGGTTTTAGTTATAAGAAAGAGCACTGCTCATCAACAGTACAACATTTCCACCACCAAAGCCTTCAATTCCCCCTCCTCCCCACCCCTTGTATTCTATTTCTCTCACTCACTACCATTGTCATGAAGTTGTCAGTGTAGTTATTTCTCTAACTAAACTCACCACTCTTGTATAAGCTTCATATTGTTGCTGGTTTTTAAAACTCTCATCTCTATTGTCTCTGTGTATTATTACAATAAAGTCTTTTATTTTTCTTAAAATCTGCAGACAAGTAAGACTCTTCTGTGTCTATCTCTCTCCTTATAATCTCTCCTTATTTCACTCAGCATAATAGTTTCTATTTCCATGCATAATATTCCATGACTTCATTTTATTTCTGATAGATGCATAATATTCCATTTTGTATAGAGTATATACCACTGTTTCTTTAAAATACTCATCTGTTGTCGAACATCTGGGTTGTTTTCAAATTCTGGCTTTTGTAAGTAGTGCTGCAATGACTATAGGTGTGCAGAGGCATTTCTGTATAGTTCTTGCTTTCATAGGGTATATTCCTAGAAGTGGTATTGCTGGGTTATATGAGAGCTCAATTTCCACTTTTTTGAGGTTTCTCCATATTGTTTTCCATAAAGGCTTGACTAGGCAGAATTCCCACCAGCAGTGAATGAGAGTTTCTTTCTTTACATCCCTGCCAACATTGGTTGTTTTTGTTCTTTGTGATGTGTGCCAGTCTCTGTGGTGTGAAATGGTACCTCATTGTTATTTTGATTTGCATCTCCCTGACAATTAGTAATGTGTAGCATTTTTAATATGCCTTTTGGCCATTTGTAGTTCTTATTAAAAGCATTTGTTCATTTCTTCTACCCATTTTTGATGAGGTTAGAAGATTTTTTTCTTCTTAACTTCTGTGAGTACCTTGTATATCTCTGATATTAGTCCTTTATCTGATAGGTATTAGGTGAATATTTTCTCCTAGTCTGTAACCTAGGGTTGACTTTGTATTCTAGTCACTATCTCCTTTGAAGTGTAGAAGCTCTCAACTTAATATAGTCCCATCAGTTTATCTGTTTCCACTTCTTTGGAAAGTGATGTTTCCTCCTTGAAAATGCCTTTATTCTCAATGTCATGTAGTGTTTAACCTCGTGTTGTTTTATATTATACCTTATGGTTTGGGGTCTGATATCAAGGTCTTTAATCCATTTGGATTTGACCTTTGTACATGGTATTAGATAGTGTGAAATGGTGAGTTGTGCATTCCACAATACCCAGAGAGGGAGAGAGATGTCCATACCTCCTTTAAGGGTAGGACAAGAATGGCAGATATGGCAGCAATTTTGACATGGGAAATAAACCACACACAGTAGGGAAGTTATAGCAGGCCATAAACACACACCACAAGCCATCTACCCACAAGCCAGTCGCTACACCACATGGAACCATAAGCCTAGATGCAGTTTCTCCTCCAGACTTCCTGAGTAGCCTTTATTAGAATAAACAAAGCCCACCCCAAAGAGAGCAGGATAAAGCCAGATGAAGAGGCAATGGGAAAAAATCTTTTTACAAGAAAACCAAAGGAACCAATCTAATTGGGAGACATCTAATTAGAAGGCAATATGAGGAACAATCCAAATACCTTCAAGTTTGCCTGTGGCTGACCAGTTGCCCCAGCAAAAACGTGTTGAAGAGGCTTTTCTTGCTCTATTTTGCGTTTCTTGTGTTAATTAAAAATTAACTGATTGTTAATTTCAATACTCAAGTTTATTCCATTGGTCTGAGGGTCTGTCTTTATTCCAATACGATGCTATTATTATTTAATGACTATTGCTTTGTAGTACAATTTATAGTTGGGGAAAGTAATGCCTCCTATCTTTTTTTCTAATGGTTGCTTTAGCTATTCATGCGTGTTTATCGTTTGAAATGAATTTCAGGAGTGTTTGATCTACCTCTTTGAAGAATGCCATGGGTATCACTAGAGGAATGAGTTAAATCTATACAACGGTTTGGGGAGTATTGCCATTTTAATGATATTAATCTTACCAATCCATGAGCAGGGTATGTACTTTTATTTTTTGGAGAAGGGTTTGGTAGTTTTCTGTGTATAGGTCCTTCATCTCTTTAGTTAAGTTGACTCCAAGGTAGTTAAGTTTGTGTGGTACTAATTTGAATAGGATTTTTTAATGTCCATTTCTTCTCTATCATTATTTGTGTACAAGAAGGCCATTTTTTGCATGTTATTTTTGTAGCCTGCCACTTTGCTATATTAATCTATTGTTTCTACAAGTGTTTTGATAGCATCTTTAGGGTTTTCTAAATATAGTAGCATGTCATCTCCTTTACTATCTGAATGCCCTTGATATCTTTTTCTTGCTAATTGCTATGCCAAGTACTTCTAATACTATGTAGAATAGGAGTGGTGAGAGGTGCAAACTGGTCTGTGCCAGATTTTAGAATAAAGGCTTTATTTATTTATTTATTTTTGGTTTTTGGGCCACATCTGGTGACACTCAGAGGTTACTCCTGGCTATATGCTCAGAAATCGCTCCTGCTTGGGGAACCGCAGTCCATCCTAGGTTAGTGCGTGCAAGGTAAATGCCCTACCATTGTGCCACTGCTCCATCCCCTAGAGTCAGTGGTTGGCAACCTTTTTTTTCAAGTGAGCCAAATCTTGCCAAAACCATGATTGAAATTTATTTTGAGAGCCACAATTTTTTTTAGTTTTTTTTTTTTTT
>PVKC010046656.1:0-11196 GCA_004027635.1 Crocidura indochinensis
TGGCTATTTGACTGAGTGCTAGTCCATAGAACATATTCCCTTCCAGGACTGGATACTAAAAACCTTTCATGTGCAGTCCGCATTCTTTTCCCCACCTTCCAGCTCCATGGAGAGAACTGAGATTCTAGAAGGGTCCAGACACAGGAATCTTGGATCCCTGAATGACTGCATGAAACACACATACTCTTTATTCCAAGACACACTACATTATAAGTAATTCAGAGATAAATTTCTACTGTATTTTACTAACAGAGTTGTCATGTTCTAGCCATTAATTATTGTAGGCATACAATGATTTACCATGCATGATTGTTAGACTTTAACTTTGAATAGTGACTAGCTTGGGGGTTTCATACAAAGTCATTGATAAACTCAGTATTATTTGAGTTATCTAAGATTGATGGTAGATGATCTGAGGATGTTTTTCTAGACTTCAGTTCATTAAGTCTGTGCCCTGAAGAGCCTCTGAAATTAGACAAAGTTTGGGAAGCTTGGAATTCTCTACTACCTACTGGTGGCTCAGCACAGGAGACTCCCAGGGAGGGAGGGAAAGGAGAATGGCCTTGGAGATAGATCAGTTTCCCTGACATTCAGACAAGCAGAGAGTTCCAGACTTTAAAGAGCTTGTCTCCATTCTACCTGGTGATGGCTGAGGCTGCGAAGGAGAAGCTTCACCTGCCAGCTTCTTTAGTTTTTGGTTCTCCTTCTCAATCCATCATTCTAAAAGCCACTTATCCACAGCACATCTTATGCCCCAACTGACAGTTCTTTCCATTCTTCTGGCAACTGCATCATACTAACCTGAATAGAGTCTTGACACTATCAATGTTCTTACAGCTCTTCCCCAGATCATGCTTTCCACAACTACTTCTCTTTCATTTTCATTTTTGCCTTTTATCTTCATTTATGAAGTTCTTGTGAATTCCAATTTAAAGTTGCAGAGAGACCCAGTGTCTTATCATTTGATTCTTCCACAATACTCTAAATGGGAATACTTGTCAAACTCATCCTGTAGAGAAGACTGAGACTCAGAGGCATGAAATCTGCTGTGCAAACATTGAGAGATAATAGGTACTGAAGCTAAAATATGAATTGAAGACTGCAGAACTCCAGAAATTGTGGTAGGAAGAATTACACCATCGAAACCCTGTTAATCTTGATGGTTCAGGAGTTTAGATATAAGCAGTTTGTTTTTTTGGTGTAAGTAATCTATCAATGGCCACTGAGATGTTGCATACCAGCCACAAGACTATAAAAACATCTAACAGTACTATAGTTTAGCTTGTGGGGCTGCATGGTTTAGCTGTTCTGGTATGGGCTCAGCTAATTGATCTTGACTGGGCTGGTTGATATGCCTGTGCTGTGGTCACTGGTATCTCAGGCTTCTATGCTCTGACTGAGCCCATATTCACTGCTTAGTCTGCCAGGAATTGCTGCGGGCCGATCCTGGAGGGCCTGGAGTGAGATGACCCAGTCTCAGATGTGTCCAGATCTTTCTTCTTCCAATTTGAGCAGATATGTTTTAGGCCAAGGGCAGAGCAAGTACTTTTACAAATCTATTTGTATCTAATTTGCTAATGTGACCAAAGGGCATCCCATGCTCAGATTCTAGGTTAGAGGAGTGAGTTGGCAAGTCCTGTGACAAGAGGGCATGGGCAAAGAGATGGGGTTGAAGAATAGAGCCATTAATGCCAAATTGATACATGCTCACGTTTTCAGACTCCATGAGAACACAGTTAGAAAGTCATACATTTCAAGATCAGAGACTTCCCATGGACTCAAATTCAAGCTCCTTGTCCCTGGAATGACCTTTCCTTAGCATGTCTCTGACAACTTCTGCTAGATTCCCCTTGCAACTCACTCTCTGTCCTGTGCTCCAGCCACATTGGCCTTTGCAGTTTTTTCGCACAGATCCAACATGCTCCTTTCAGTCCAGGTTCAAGCTATCTTCTTTATCTGGAAGCTTCTCCATAACCCGTTCCCCCTACATTGGCTTCTTCCTCATCATCATTTAGGATTTAATTTCAATGCCACATGCTCAGAAGTCTCCTAAGACCTCGATTTTAGAAATAGGTCCTAGTCCCTCAGCTTCCTAGTTGGACTCCTACCTAACTCACATCCTCTGCTGTAATATGGCTTGTTTGGGGGTCACACCCAGCAGTGCTCAAGCCTTACTTCTGGCTTTGTACTCAAGGATCACTCCTAACAGTGCTCAGGGGACCATAAGGGGTCAGGGGGACCAAACCTAGTTCATCCATGTACAATGTGAGTGCTCCACCCACTGCACTATTTTTCTAGCCCCTGTAATATTTTTTTATACCTTTGCCTATCTTTTTTGCCCCATCTTCCTCACTGGTTGAAGGAGTCCCAGAAGACTAGGGTGCTGCCTATTAAGTTCAAGGTTGCAACTTCCTGCCCTACTCCCAACACAGAGTGGGCATTCAAAACTGAGTGAATGCCATCTGAGCCAGTGTGTTTTAACTTCCAGATAAATTTCTGCATACAGTTGTCATCCCTATGAACTTTGAAAGAATTTCTAGACATTCACACCTGGGAGCAGTTTCACCAAAACAATACCCTAGAATGTCTTTCCTCTTGCTGAGTTGGGAATAAGAGTGTAAGGGAGTCATTCCAGAGCCTGAGCCACAAGCATGGTGGGGCTTAAATATAGATGAGTGACAGTGGCCACAGAGCAGTGGAGATGAGATTTAGGGGGCTGGTTCTAGGGGTTCTAGTCCCACTTGTCTTCTGTCCTCTCATGCTCCTTTAGGCAAGTCCTAAAATGTTGCATATATCAGTTTTCTCATCCATGAAAGAATAATAAGCAGCCCAGCTTGCAGGAGAGATGAACAGCATGCACTATGGCAAGCACCTTTCTCGGTGGCACAGCTGAGGAATTAATTCAATCAAAGAGGGGCCCTCCCTGCATTATTTCTTATTTCCCAATCAGGCTCTTTCTATCCCTCCTCTTGTATGCTCATCCCTATGGTCCCATTCCTAGACTACGGGGAGTTCAAATACTCTTGTTCCAGGCCTGGACATCCCATCTGGAACTTGTTCCTTGTTTCTGAATAAGTGAAGGATGTATCCGCATCTTCCTGGAGCCAATGATAAGACTAGGACCTGGATATTGGCTAACACTGGCTCCACCAGGTTTCCAAAGTTTTCCTGCATGTTCCTCTATGGGCCACCCTTGGTGTGGGAGGAGAGATTAAAATGCATTAATTATCCCCCTAGCGGCTGGACATGGTCAAGGTACTTTCCCAGTCAATTTCTATTGTAAGGTCTATTGCCATTCCCATTTTACATATCAAGAAATTTAGACTTGGAGATATCAAGTGTCTTCATCCAGAACTGGCTCCTCCAGATAAAAGTGTGTATCAGGAACTGAAGGAATAATACAGTGGGTAGTGCATTTGCCATGCATGTAGTGGACTTGGGTTTGATCCTAGCATCCCACATGGTCTCCTACCTAAGCACTGCCAGGAGTAACTCCTGAGTGCAGAGTCAGCAGTAAACCCCAACCCCTCACAACTAAAAGTGTGAGGAAAGGTGAGGAAGAGGTGAAGGAAGGAAGATTTCTTCCCAGCTACAACTCTCCTCCCACGGACTTCCTGGTTTACAGCTGTGATTCCTCTTAACTGCACTTGGTCTCTCATACTGTCCTTCTCTCTCGCAGGGTAAACAACTTAGCCAGTTTGGGTCAGTGAGTGACCAAGCGAAGCTAGAGATAACCGAGGTGCCTGCTGCCTCTTCTCTTGCTTAATAAGGTTACATTTTCCAGGGCTATGTGTGTCTTGGTTTCTATCCCTTCATGATCAATTTTTTGATTTTCCACTTTTTTCAGAAGGACCAAGACAAAATGAAATGAAATTGCTGGCATTCATGAAGCACCTTGCAATTTTGTGCAGTGCTCCTTTAAAACAGCACATTGCTTTCAAATGGCGTGTGCTTGCCTTATCAAGTATTTTCCTGAAAAGAGAGAAATTCTGTTTTGATTAGGCAGGAATGAGAACCTGATCCTCCACTTAGAAATTTGCATGTCTGATGCTTAAAGGAATTTTCCACAGATGGGCTCCATACCTCCCCCTCTCCCAGCACCAGTCCTTGGTAGAACTTGCTCTGGCACTTGGCATTTCTAGGAAGCCCCATTGGGTGACAGTAAAGGACTGTGGAGTCTGGAAGTGGTCAGTTAGCTCTTCCTGCATACTTGTCAAACACTAGCATACTACATACAGAACTAGCTGGACTGGGAACCCCATAACCTCCCACTGGACTAAAACCAAATGAAGGTCCAGACCCTCTAAACCCTAGTGTCATTTCCATGCCACCTGCAAGTCAGAGGGAAAGGAAATACCATGCAAATAACTTATGCATGTAAATTACACACATGCAAATTGTATTATGCAAATTCCACTAATCCATCTCTATATTAATATATCTCACTAGGCCCTCCTGCTACTGTGGACTACAGAGGGTCTTGGAAAGATCTTGTGTAAGAGGTTATGTGTTGCAGTAGCCTAACTTCCTTCATGGGAATCTGCCTGGGCTGATATAGCTGCCCTCAGGAGGCAATAGGAAGGTAGCTTTGGCAGTTGGTGTGGTGTGTGCCTTGTGCAAGTTGGTGGGAAAAATAAAGGAAGGATGGCACAAAGAATCAGCGGGCAAGGTTATAACCAACACATTCTCTGGAGAGCAGTTCTACTCATTCAACCACTTTCTTCCCAGGGCATGATTCATGCATCCAGAGCAGGGTGGACTAGTAATCCTAGACGTTGGCTGGCCCCCAAACATTAAAGTATTTGTTGTTGTTCTCTCATGCCCCTTTAGGCAAGATGAAATCTCAGAGGAGGTGGGCCTGGCAAGAGATAACTTTTCAAAAATAAATTTGGGGGAGGGGCCGGAGCAGAGGCACAAGCAGTAAGGCATCTGCCTTGCACACATTAGCCGAGGATGGACCGTGGTCCTATCCCCCAGCATCCCATATGGTTCCCAAAGCCAGGAGCAATTTCTGAGTACATAGCCAGGAATAATTCCTGAGCATCACCAGGTATGGCTAAAGAACCAGAGAACTAGTACAAAGGTTAAGGTGCTTGCTTTGCATCTAACTAATCTATGATTCTACTGCATATGGTACCCCATTACTGCTAGGAGTGATCCTTGAGCACAGAGCCAGGAGCAAGCCCTGAGCACAGACAGGTGTGACCTCAAACCAAAAATAAAAAATGAAAACCTAAAACATACAAAAAGTTGTGGAGAAGGATGTGAAGTAAAGGAAAATGAAGCAAGAAGAGGCTCCTGGTAGGTGGAGGCCTTTGGGTGTAACACTAGTGCCAGGATTTTGTTACCATGAGCTTGCAGACAATTTCTCCCATGTCCCTGAACTTCAATTTCTCTGGCTATCATTGAAGATGATAGTTCTGCTATCATATGGTTGCTCAAGGATGAGAGGAGTGTCTGTGTGGGATGGTGGGGTGAAGCCTTTGCAGAATGCCAGTCCAAGGTCATTCTCAACTGCTGAGCTTTAGTTAAGCTGTGCTGGCTCTGACAGAAGAATGCATTTGGACCACAGCCTGGGGTTCCTGGCTACTGCTTTCTCCCCTTCGAGGGCCAGATAACCAGCACACTGGTGGTATGGTTACTTACCATCCTTCTATAATCTAACTCAACTCAAGTCTAGAACATTTTCTTCTCAAGACCTGCATTTTCCCAGAGCAAGAAAATTTTCTGACTCAGTTGATCCATTGACCCATCTTCTTCTTCATTTTGGGGGGAGGCAAACCCAGTGACACTCAGGGGTTACTCCTGGCTATGTGCTCAGAAATTGTTCCTGTCTTAGGGGACCATATGAGATGCCAGGGGATTGAATCATGGACTGTCCTAGGTCAGCTGCATGCAAGCAAATGCCACCACTCTCTGGCCCCTGACCCAACTTCTTAAAAGCCTTTTTTTTTGGAGGTGAGCATACTCAGCAGTAGTCAGGCAGGGCTTACTCCTGGCTCTTCCCTCAGGCATCATTCCCAAAGGGCCTCAGAGGACCTAATGTAGTGTTAGTAATTAAACTCAGTTTGGTCGAGTGCAAAGCAAGTACTCTGCCTGTGTCCTATCTCTATAGCTCCAAATTTCTATATTTTCTAAGAAAACACAGTGTCTCCAGAGGCTGGGTCATCTTGCCCCTTTTTTCAATTCTTCTCTTTGTGCACTTGCTCCTTCAGAGCATAGGAACAGATAGACCTGACAGGAGATAGCTTTTCAAAAATAAATCTGTATTTGTTGTAATGCTGTAGCAACAAATAAAAGAAATTCCAGGCATAAAGACACTTGCTTTGCAGTGACTGACTCTGGTTCCATTGTTGAAACTGCTATGATCCCCCAAACCCTACCAAAAGTGATCTCTGAGCATAGAGAAAATAATATCCCCAGAATATCAGTGGCTGTACCTCCAAACCAAAAAAGAAAGGAAAGAAGGAGAAAGGGAAAGAAAAGGAGGGAAGATGATGGGAATAGAGGAGAGGAGGAGAGAAGAGAAAAGAAGTTGGGAGAGGTGGGAAGAAAAGGTGAGAGGAAGGGAGAGAAGGGGACAGAGAGGAGAGGAGAGGAGAGGAGAGGAGAGGAAAACCCAGCTAAAAGTGCTTGAAGGAATAAGAACATATATATTTGTATATTAATTTGCAACTGGAATCAACAAAACCCTTCATATTTCAGGGACTCGTTGGTTCCAGAGTCAGGTCCTCTGATTAATGACAACAAAGACATTCATGAAGCTGATTCATCCTCTGAAGTGACACACATACTCTCATGGGGCTAGGATGGCTGCTTCTGTGCCAGTCATCACATACCCATTGAAACATGAAGAATAGAGTTACAAAATACTTATGAAAGTTAAGCTTCAGAGTCCCTCACTTCTACAAGTCTCTTCAAAACCTAGAAATATGTTCCATGGCCCTTTACTTGTGATATTTTTCCACAACAAAGTCTTTGACTTAAAGAAGGACCTTCAAATTGCATAAGCTCCATAAATATGAGCCTGTCATCCTTCCTTGAACCCCTTTTCAAAGAACAAGTTTCCAGAGTACTAGGAAACTAGTATAAAGATCAGGCATGTCTCCTGCACACAGCCAACTCAATCCCTGACACCACATAGGGTCCTAGGGTCCCTCCAGGAGTGACCCCTGAGCACAGTCAGGAATAAGCCCTGAAAACAGTTGAGTTTGGATCCCCAGAATGAAAACTAAGAAAAATCTCAGTATGTGGGGGCTTGTGAACACAATAGTCTGAACACACACCTTGTATGTAGGAGGACTGGCTTCCATCCCCAGTGCTGCATGATTCCTTAAGCACAAGCCAAGAGTTTTCCCCAACAACCACTGGGTGTAGCTCCTCACACAAATAATAATAATGATAATAATTAATAATAATTAATAATAATAAATACATAATTGTTAATATCTATGATGTGCCTATTCTCTTTCATGCCCACGAAATTCCTGTCCAGGGTCTTTTGCCAACCCCTGGAGTGCAGGGCTGGGCTGCATTTATTTTGTTTTTTGAACATACATAAGCTCTGATGTCCTGTGTCTATTCTAATTTGGATTATTGCAATGCCCTATTTAAAATCTCCCCCCACTGTTCCAATTAAGCACAAATTCCTTCATGTTCTTCGAGTCAAATCAAACTGCAAAGAACTTTGCCAAGCACCTCCCCTTTGGAGAGGAGATGGGTCGTTATTGTGCATGAGATATGGTGTGTTGAAGGTACCATCAGCCTAGTTTACTCATGTTGCCACATTCTTATTGATGATGTAGACAAATGGGAACTATTTCCTGGGGCAGGAACCTGGCTTTTGTTGTAACCACTATATTTAGGGAAGATGCTTCTCCAGTGAGAGATAACTAGAACATTCCTTCATGCATTCAATGAATATCTATTGGGACAGTCTGAAACTCTTGGGATATGCTAGTGGAAACAAATCTGGCATTTGCCCTTATGGAGCTTAAATGAATTTAAACATGTTTCAGTGCTACAGATTCTATATTAAGCGAATATTCATCCTGAATTTCTAAGAGGGAAGAGTGGGTGTCTATTAAATTTTTTTTTTTTTGCATTTCACGGGCTAATGTTTTATGGAACACGTATTTGGAAAGTCTCTGTTAGCTAAATGAGTAAATGAATTAAAGTGGTAATTTTACATCCTGGCAACACTTTCAGAGTCTGCCCCCCTCCCTTGATTCATTCTAGGTTTAATAGATGTTATTCTTTTCCGGAGCCCCATGCACACTTTCACTAATTTACTTAGCAAACACTGATCATCCACTGGGCTATAAGGCACCGCGGGCTCTGAATTGTTGCTGGGGTGATGGGACCACTGCGTCTCTCCCAAGTATATTTGGAAATTCCCTAATTGTTTCAATTTGTGAGTAATGGTTTCAGCCACAATATTTGGGCAAAAAGCAAAGGAGAGAAAGAATGGATTGGCTAATGTGAAAATCAAAGCTTTGCCGTAAACAGTAATGTGTATTGAAGCACAGCCTGTGTCCTCAAGGAGAGGAGACAGATTCAGTATTGAAACAGTGCCTGAAACACTTCATCGGGCTGTATTTAAAATGTTTAAAGAACTCTTGGAACAAATAAAGCCCTGAAAAGGTTTTTTCAAATTGAAATGAATTCTTGGCATGCTTTCCCCTCTCTGCTCTCTGTACACCAGCCTGCTTCAGAAGAGGTTGGGAAGCTGGGCTTTTGTCTGGGTTGTCTGACAGGTATCAAGTATCTGATATTTGGGGGAGGAAGCAGGATGGGGACAGCCTTATGAAACAGATTGGAAGGCAATTCTCTTACGTCTTGGGTGTTCTACTCCTTTGGAATTCGAAGGCCTCATCTATGGAGGAAGTAGCACATTTCTCCTATTTCTGTCCCTGCAAAGTACTTGGCATCTGCTTTCGAAATAAGGTAGAGCTGCTGTTGGCAACAGGGCAGAGAAGTGGGATGAATGGAAAGTTTACAAGTAAAACATGAAGCTATAGAATGTAAGTGAATATCTATCCTCTTGGGAGTATGGCAGGCCTTTCTAATTTATCAGCCTTAAATGGAAGATTTGACCAAGTTAACTAGGAGAAAATCTAAACCGTCTGCTAGCTAAATAAATGAAAAATTTAGAAGGGGAAACAGCAGCCTGTGGAGATTTCTCTGCAATATAGATGACAGAGAAATAGTAATTTGTATTTTCTTACTAGTTTTTAAAAATCATGAAGAAAAAGATAAACATCTTATACCTCCATTAAAAAAAAAAAAAGGAAAAGGCAGAGACGAGGAATTGTCTCAAGCAAAGAGCAAAGACAAAGAAGACAAATCTATGGACCAAAAATAGAATACAGGGTTTAAGGCGTTTGTCTTGAGGGCAGCCAACCCCAATCTGAATCCGAGGTACCACAAATGGTCCCCTAAGTATTGCTAGGAGCACTCCTGAGCACAGAGACAGAAATATCTATTTGAGAACCACTGTGTTTGACCCCAAACTGCCCTTAACCCTATGAAAAAGACTAATATATGCAAAAATTCAATGTTTGGGGTGATCAAGTCAATGTTACTCATTTTAGTAAGAGATCAAGTGGACACTATTGTAGTCTCTTGATTCAGGCCGCTTCCACTGCTACTTCTAGAGATGTAGGGCGAGTTGCTAAAATCCTGTATCTCAATTTCTTGTCTGTAAAATGAAGGTAATAGTGTTATTTGTATAGTGAAGCAAATTGACATATGCCATAAATTTGGAATAGTGTCTTACACACCAGAAATGATATGTGCATGTTCGTTGCTATTAGTTTTTTCATTATACTGATAAAAATTAAAGTGATCATAGCAAGAGAGACCAAAGGAGCGGAAACAGGTAACCTGGCAAGCTGTTGCAAGGTATGTACTAGTACAATCTTCTTGGGGGCCAACTTAGCAATGGGCATCAACTTAAAATGTCACATTGCGTTGGACCAAATCTTACTGGAAGAATTGCTCCCAAGGAAGGGAGTCAATTATAGAAAAAAAAATCTGTAAAGACTCTTCTACACAATAATGAAATGAGAAGAGAACCTACATGCCCCATAATAACTGAATAGTTGGACAGATTATTGTACATTCATTCAGAAGTTTGTAGATTAAAAATAAAAAAATATAAAGTCCAGGAGTTGGTTGAGGCCATTCCAGGCACCGTGTTTCTAACCCCTCAAGCGAATAAGTCTGGTGAAGTAGGTAGTGGCAGAGAAATAATACACAGCAGTCAGAAAAGATATTCATTGGAGTCAGCTCTCTTTATTCCTTTCTCTGCATGAGTCTCTCTGCCATGTGCTCATTTTGTCATGTGCTGCCTATGCACCATGTGTTTTTACTTTTTCCAGCCCAAAGCCATCACTTTTTCTTTTCTATACAGAACTCTACCCACCAGAATGGGGGGGAAGGCCCTATAATCCAGGTAGACTTTTACATACCAAATGAAGAGGTTAGGGAAACAGGAAAGTTGGGGGAAGGGTTACAGAAGTCTATGTAAATCATCAGATGATTTGAGAAAAATCCACTAGAAAAGGCATTTGAGACACCTGGAATGTAAAACATATATTGAAATAACATGTTAGGTATTAGATAATGTTATTATGTCAATACTAGTTGTCGGGCGTATTAGTGTTCTGAGAGCACTTTTAGGAGGATGTAGGATACATACTCAAGCAGCATAAAGTTGACGGCTTACTTTCAAATCGTTTAAAAAAAAAGAAATTATAGACATACGGAGAAAGATAGGTGAAAATAGATCATTGTTTATTTTATCAATTAACCTTTTAGCCTGAAAAAATTCAAATTACAAAGTTGAAAATACAGGAAATGCCGTTGGGTTGGTGAGCTAGTGTAGAAGTTAAAGGCACTTGCATGTAATTGTCCTGGTTTGATTCTTTTTCTTTTAATATAACAATAACTTTTATTTTGACCAGAGTGATTACATATCTTTCACAGTAATATTTTAGGTACTTATTAACATTGAATCAGGGGACTTCCCATCACCAAAGTTGTTCTCCCTCCACCCCCATTCCCAGTTTGCATCCCATATCCCTCTCCCTGGATGCCCCCATACCCCCAGGTTGCTAGTATAAGTGGTTCCCTCTGTGTCTAGCTTGTTGTAGATTGGGTATTGATTCTTTTTTTCTTTTTTTTTCTTTTTTT
>PVKC010046657.1:0-11195 GCA_004027635.1 Crocidura indochinensis
ACTATAGACTCCTTGAATGCTCAGTTACTCTACCCTTGGTGCTTTTGTGGTGTATGGAAGCCTTCTGTTTCGTCAAGGATGGTAGAATCAGACCTCTGTATCTAGAGATCTTGGTGGCTGTGCAGCTCAAGGAATGGAGCTTATGATGAGGGCTTTCTTAGTGGTTCTAGTGGTTCTGCTTCTTCAGTTTTGTTTTAGTGAACAGATCTTCCAGAAACATAAAGAAAGACTCTGCCCCAGGCTCCAACCTAGGAGCAATATAATGACCACGAATATCAACTACAGAAGATTTTCCTGATTCTTTATTGATTTTTTTAGCCCTTGATCAGTCTTTCCCAAAGTGGTTGCCAACACCCATCAACCCATTGGGGTAGGGTGCTGGAATGATGGTGATTAGGAACCTCAGATACAATGGGAGAATATTTTTACTTATTTACTTAAAGATTTCCAAGAGAACACAGAATAAATTATTTTTTCTAAAAATGGAACAGTGGATTTATTAACTTTATTAATCTGTCACTGCATTCTATAATTACCTTCTCTTTTAACAAATGTGATCTTTTTTAACAAATGTAGTCCTCCTTGTTTTAAGAATTAAAGTAATGAAACTTACTTATTGCTCAGTAGTATTAAGTGCTCAATGCTATTAAAAACTCCAACAGTATTGGGTTCTATGTTAGGTGCTCCTGGCATATTGCCTGTCATTCAAAAGTCTTCCATCCTGAGTCAGCAAGTTAGGACAGAGTCAAGCACTTGTCTTGCATATAGTCCAACACTCTAAATGATCCCTTGATCCCTGTCAGGAGTACAGTCTGTGCACAAAACCAGGGGTAAGCCCTAAGTACAGCCAAAGGGTTCTTGCTTCCCTCCAAGAAAAAAAGCCAAAACAAACCCCAAAAAGACCTTCAATCTCATTCACCTAATAAGAGCAATTAGAAACACAAGCAGTAAGTACCAATGATACTAAACTTTAGGAGGAAGAGAGCCTTGAGCTGAACCTTGGGGATTGGGTCATATTGAGGATGAAAAGAGAAGGGAGACAGAGGACCCCAGACATGGGAAGGAAGTGAGCTATTGCACCCATGTGGGGATGTCCAAGGTGAGTGTGGAAAGGATTGAAAAGCCCAATAAGAGTCGGTATCTGTTTGGCAGAAAGGTGGGCACAGACCAGCTGGACAGAATTTGAAATGCTCAGACTTCTCTGCCACACTGTGCCACAGAGGCTGCTCTTGTCCTGGCTAGGCCAAGCAGGAGCCTTTGTCTCGAGCTGCTCCACTGTGTGCATGCTATGTACGTTTCCCTCTTTTATGATAGCTGTTGTTTGCCAGAATTGATTAGCCTTTCTTTCAGGGAGCCATCTGCTGTCTGCCAGGCTTCTTGTCTCACCAGCATGTTGATTTCAATAAATTATTATGGCACTTGGAGTCAGCTGCTGGCTAGGCTGATGCTGTGACTTTCACACAACCAACCAAATCAGATCTGACTTTAAAGTCACTTAATGTTATTTTACACACACACACATACACACACACACATACACACTCACACTCACACTGTTTTATCTCAGGTTCAATGACATTTATAGTGAACTATAATGAGTACTGTCTGAAGCTCCAGCCCCTTGTATCTGAACTCAGGATTGAGCAGTTAATCCTTGGCTGCCATGGTGCCCCTGCTTTCCCATTTATAGGAATCAGCCTGTGATGAAGCCCTGACTTCAGCAGAGTCAGAGACATCTTCCCTGGGGGACTTTAGGAAAGAAGATGCATATGAGAAGCGATAGTGGCAATCCTTGTTGGCATGTAGAAAGAGGTGGGCAGAGACATGCTTGAGTTCTGCCTTTGAGTTCTTGAGTTCTGCCTCTCTTCTCAGAACTAGAATCTATATCAATTTTTACCTCACTGTAAGTGTGCTGCAAGTAATTTTGCTTGAGGAAACCTGAGTTTCTATCATCTACCAACAGAGGCATTTCTGAACACACCGTTTAAACCAGAGGAGTCATTAAGTCCCCTTTCATCTCAAAATCTAACCAATCACCAAGTCTTTGCTGTGCTTTTAAAATGACTTTTTAAGCCTGGAAAAATAGGTAGGGCATTTGCCTTTAACATGGCCAACCTGGGTTCAATTCCCATATGGTGGGGAATGATGCACTAGAACAAAATCAGGAATAAGCCCTGAGCACTGTGGTGTATGATGCAAAATAGATAGGTAGGTAGGTAGGTAGGAAGATAGATAGATAGATAGATAGATAGATAGATAGATAGATAGATAGATAGATAGATAGATAGATAGATAGTGACTTTTCAGTTTCTACTTAACTTTCTTTCCTAATTCTCTCTCATCTAAATCATGTAACAGCTTCTAACTGGTGTCCACGGAATCTTGTCCTTTCCAATCTACTTCTACTTTCTAGAACCCAATTTTGCTTCAAAATAATTCACTTTATTAGTGGATGGTAGACATACACTACCCATGAGACAGATCCATAGTGCTCGTGGTCAATGCTTGTCTGCATGTGATTTATCCTATCTTCAGCCTTCACTGCTTATGTACAATAACCACAAGCTTCTGGACAACTTTGCCCCTTGACTTTAAGTCTTCCCAGCCTTGTCTATGTAAGGTTTCTTTTGACCCTCTGTGACTCGCTCACACTACCCCCACCCCCAGAGCCCTGTGCAGCACTTACAGTCCCATTCCCAGCAGTGTGACCACAGCCTTCCTGGGAACTCACCTCTTTCCTGGGTTCATGAGGAATATGGGGTGTTGGAGTAAAGTCAACCTGGGTTCAATCCCTGGCACTCCATATAGCACTCCAAGCACTGATTAGAGAGATCCCTTTAAGCAGAGTGAGGAGTAAGTCATGAGCAAAGTCGGATGTGGGGAAAAATAAGTGTCTGGTATGTGAATAGCAGACCTCAAATTTGGCTCTTTACTAGCTGTGAGGTAAAAATAAAAGCACCTAATTCTTTTTTGGTTCTTTTTCCTAATGGAGAAATAAATAAGAATGGCTACAAATGCCAAACAAGGAAACTAAGCAAAGTTCTTAGGTAGCATAGATACCCAATAAGGGAGCTTTAATTGTTGCCTTTGTAACAATATACTTCAGTATATAAATCTATTTACCATCTTCACTATCTCCTCATTCACATATCATAGACTCTTTGGGGTCAGAAACTGGCCACCATAGCTTACTCTGCTTTGTATCCATAACATCAAACACTGTCTGGCACAAAGTTAGCACCTAATGAATGTATACTGAGGAAAAGAAACAGCTCTCTCTACTTTCACCACTTCTTTAACTGGGAGGAATGGTGAGAAGGATACTGCCAAAATTCTGCCATTACTGCTGGGACTCAATATGACTCAGATAAAGTAAGTACATGAAGGAAATAATTCAGAGGCAATACTTAGAGTATCAACTAGCCTTAAAGTGGATATGAACATTTGTTCCCGAAAAGAGCAAGCATAACTGATTAACTGTTCCTTTCCCCATTTCTCTTTGCTAACTAAACTTTAGTTTGAATGGTTTCAACTCTCACGAAAAGGCAATCCTATCCTCATAAATAAGTCCTAAAGAGTGAAAATGCCGGGGCCCGGGAGATAGCATGGAGGTAAGGCGTTTGCCTTTCATGCAAAAGGTCATCGGTTCGAATCCCGGTGCCCCATATGGTCCCCTGTGCCTGCCAGGAGCAATTTCTGAGCATGGAGCCAGGAGTAATCCCTGAGCACTGCCGGGTGTGACCCCCCCCCCCAAAAAAAAAGAGTGAAAATGCCATCCTCGCTGGTGCTTGGTTTGGGTGTGTGCACAAGACCAAGTATTTGTCAGAGAAATCTTCTGTGGGGTTTTCTGAAAGGTTCCTGTAGTCTTAGGCTCACAAAGAAGAGAATTTATGTACCTTTTATTCTATCCCACATTGTTCTGTCTACAAAAAATACCATGAACAGCATCATTGCTATCTGGTAACCAGGCAGGAAAAAGATCAAAGCAGGATAGTGAAAAGAACCTGGGTTCCATCATGATGTTTTCAACCCTTAGAATTAGCCAACCCTATAGCAGTCCTCCCTTGCAGGTCTGTTTGATGAGATAGCAAATTATTGCACTATATAAATAAGTTCATCTGGATTTTCTATTATTTGAAGTCACAGCATGTTATTAGATTCACTGAACCCTACACCGTAGGGCCTACAATCGTTCTCCTGACAAGACCCAGATCGTTTCATGAGTAATATTCAATATTCAATAATAGTCAATATTCCTCTCATTTATCAGATCCCCTTTTTACACATTTTGTTATCAGTGCTGTATTGTCCACTTCATCTTTCAGACCTTTTTTCTCCCAGTTATTTTTGGCTTGCCTACTATGCCCCATTCCTATTCTCCACAAGAGCCAGTTAATCAAATGCATGTTTGGTGCTTCCTAAAAGCATACCATGGGTCCCTAAAAACAGCTTAGGCAAAGCCTTCTTATATGTCCCTTCTGAACCCCATTGACAACATGTGCACATTCTAAGTCACCTTCTGTTAAGTCACTGATCCTGTGTTGTGTTTTTTTTTCAACTACAAGGGGAGCACCACACGGGAAAGGGGGAGCAAACTCTAAGATAACAAAGAACAATGAAACATTGTATAATGCACAATTAAAGAAATGCACAATAAACACAACTTTAAGGTATTAATACATGATATTAAATTTAACCAAAATAAATAAAACATATAAAATCTTATTGGGTGGACTGTGGGGAAATGGCAGGCCTATGTAGTGTCAGTAGCATTGTAAATTGGTTCAATCTGTCTGGAGAGCAATAGGGCAATATGTAACAAAAGCTATAAAAATGCTCATACCCTTTGACATAGTAATTCCACTTTAGGGACTATACCCTAAGGAAATAACCCAAACCAAAAAAAAGCAATTTATATGAAGACATTTATAGCAACAGTACTTAGAATAGAGAAAAATCCAGTAACAACCTAAGCTCTGACGGGACAGCAAAGCTAAGTGGATTATGGTATCTGAGGTAGGAAATAAAACTAGCACTATGCACACTTATGAATGCATGCAGAAAATTATGATAAGTGAATGTATATAGAATAGCATCTTCAGAATGGTTTAAATTGCCTAAAATTTAATTAAAGATGATACCTATATGAATGATTCCACTCACATATGGTGTGGAATATAAAGCAACAAAGCAAGGAATTAGAGAAAGTCCAATAAAAATAAAGCCTGGACTCTAACCTCAGAGCTGAGGGATCTATCAAAGGAAGGAAAGAGAAAGATGAAGGATAGAGAAGGGATTCAATGGATTGTCAAAGAGGAGACTGACACTGGTGGTAGGTATAGTAAAAAACATAAATATATGCAGTCTTACTAAAAATTCATATTTTCAAATATATGTATAAATACTGAAGAATGTATTCAAGAGAAAGCAGGGATGGGTTCTTTTCATTGGGTACTTGTATTTTCAAGAAATTCATAAGCTAATCTCTGACCACTGCGGCTCTTACCCTTCTATCTGCAGAATATATACATCTTCAGTTCCCCAAGTGACCCCCATCAGCATGATGCTGTCAATATATTGAATCGGCCTGATTTTCATCTTGGAGGATGAACAGATGATTAAATATCACTGTAGTTTAAAAAGTGACATGGAGATGGAGAGCTGGAACAAAATACAAGTGGCCGGTGAATCTTGCCAGGTGAAAACAAACCAGGTCATTTTATTGAAGCTAAATTTGTGAAAAACAGTAACTTTAGAGTGAGTGCTGAGAGTATATGTTTGTCTCCAGTAAGGAAGCCTTTTATCTGAAAAAGCTATGATGGGGAGTCATTTAATCATACTTCTGCAATTCTACAAAACATACCAACTTTCCACACTGGACAAATGAGTGGTTTCAGAAGCATGATGATAGATCTCACCACATCTTTTCTTTGGTGTCTTAGATGGTTTGAATGATTCCCCTCAGGGGTAAGATATTGCTTCCAGTTTACTCCCTTGTCTTCTATTTGACATTTTTCTAGCAAAGAAAACCTTAAAAGAGTCAATGTGGTTACTCTTCCTGATGCTGAATAAATCTACAGTCAAGAACTTAGAAATCAATACAAAATGGACTTTGTTCACTAAGCCATTGTAAAAAAATACAACTTAACACCTAAGTTCCAGAAGATTCTCCACCGACCATTGAAGCACAGAGTACAATGGATCCTTAGAAATAAGTTCAGTGTTATGAATGTCTCCTTTCCTATGCATTGCTTAAAGCATAGATGTCGTCTATCCTATGCATCAGCACTAGCTTACTGAGTTCTCCAAATCTCTCTGAAGGCAGTCTGAAGGAAGATTTGCAGTTTACACTCATGACATAATTGCAGACTCCTTTTTCAAAGGTGTTTGGGCTTTGGGTGTCTGAAGTAAGTTTCAAATTGAATGATAATCAATGGTTCTCCATATTTTGGTGGAGGGGGGCACACCCGGTGGCACTCAGGGGTTACTCCTGGCTCTGCATTCAGAAATTACTCCAGGCAGACTCGGGAGGCCATCTGGGATGCTGAGGATTGAACTAGAGTTGGACATAAGGAAGGCAAACAGTTTATATGCTGTGCTATCAATCTGCCCTTCCCCCATTCTCCATACTTAATGACCCAAAAGAGTAGTTTTCATCTACACCTAATATTTACTACTTGTTTATTTTTTATCATAACAGTTAAAAAAGAGTTTTAGAGCCTGTCCTTTTGTTTTACTACCTTTCATTTATTTCACATCTTCATCGGTACTTAACCAGTGTTACTATGTACTCAGGATATCTTACTCTCACTACTATGATGTCTGTAATGAAACCATAGAAAATTAAATATTAGACATTGACTTAGTATCAAATAGCAACTCTTCACTTCTTCCTAAGAGAACAAAAGTTGGTATCATGCAATATTAATATAGCTCAAGCATTTTATGTTCCCAAATTCTCTTGCTGTTAGGTTGCATCCGTGTGACTGCAGTTCAAATAAATACCGCAAGTTTGTCCACTACTCAATTCAGAAAGGAGCTAAATAAAGAGGTGACTAAATGCAATGGCCTCGCATATGGTAAGCACATGATGGAGAGTGTCAAGTTCACCCTTATGGGAGAATGCCTGGGGTTCAGCAGCAGTATAACCACTGCCAAGGAGCCATGGCATTTCATAGCCCCAGGCTTCGCTCTTTAATATCACCTGCCCAGTAGATAATGAGTGGTACATTATAGGCACTTTATACCAGTGTTTTTCAACCTTTTTGTGCAAAGGCAAGCTATTTTCATGAAAAAAAAATCACAAATCACACCACCATTAGAAAAATGTTAAAAAAAATATTTAACTCTGGGGCCCGGGAAATAGCATGGAGGTAGGGCGTTTGCCTTTCATGCAAAAGGTCATCGGTTCGAATCCCGGTGCCCCATATGGTCCCCCGTACCTGCCAGGAGCAATTTCTGAGCATGGAGCCAGGAGTAACCCCTGAGCACTGCCACGTGTGACCCAAAAACAAAAAAAAAATTAACTCTGTGCCTATATTGATTATATATAAAGTAATTATCTTGAACAGGCATCAAATAAATACAAAGAAACTGTTTTATAATTACTTTATTATGAAATAATCTAATGCTCGGTCTATTTGTGAGCCGAAGCCTCATGTTATGGATGAAATTGGATTCCCCCCACCCATGGCACACCAAACAATATCTCAGAGTACACTAGTGTGCTGTGGCACAGTGGTTGAAAAATGCTGTTTTATACAATCCCTCCTCTAAACTAGTCAGTGTGGATTATGCTGTAATTAAGAACATTAAATAAGGGCCAGAGAGATAGCATAGAAGTATGGTGTTTGCCTTGCACGAAGTCGATCCAGGATTTATGGTGGTTTGATTCTTGGCATCCATATGGTCCCCTGTGCCTGCCAGGTGCAATTTCTTTTTTTTAATAGTTTATTTTAATACCTTGATTACATACATAATTGTGTTTGGGTTTCAGTCATGTAAAGAGCACCACCCATCACCAGTGCAATGTTCCCATCACCATTGTCCCAAATCTCCCTCCTCCCATCCACCCCCTGCCTGTACTCTAGACAGGCTCTCCATTTCCCTCATACATTCTCATTGTTAGGACAGTTCAAAATGTAGTTATTTCTTTAACTAAACTCATCACTCTTTGTGGTGAGCTTCATGAAGTGAGCTGGAACTTCCAGCTCTTTTCTCTTTTGTGTCTGAAAATTATTATTAATGCAAGAATGTCTTTCATTTTTCTAGAAACCCATAGATGAGTGATACCATTCTGTCTCTCTCTCTCTGACTTATTTCACTCAGATTGTTTTGATGATTAGTGATGTGGAGCATTTTTTCATGTGTCTTTTGGCCATTTATATTTCTTCCTTGTCAAAGTGTCTGTCCATTTCTTCTCCCCATTTTTTGATGGGATTAGATGTTTTTTCTTGTAAAGTTCTGTTAGCACCTTGTATATTTTGGAGATTAGACCCTTATCTGATTCCATGTACATCCATGTGTAGGAAAATTTCATGACTTCATTTCTGCTGACAGCTGCATAATATTCCATTGTATATCTGTACAACAGTTTCTTTAGCCATTCGTCTGTTGAAGGGCATCTAGATTGTTTCCAGAGTCTTGCTATGGTAAATAGTGCTGCAATGAATATAGGGGTAAGGAAGGGGGGTTTGTGGTTTTTGGGTCACACCCAGCAGTGCTCAGGGGTTACTCCTGGCTCCATGCTCAGAAATTGCTCCTGGCTGACACAGGGGACCATATGGGACACCGGGATTCGAACCGATGACCGTTTGCATGAAAGGCAAACGCCTTACCTCTATGCTATCTCCCGGGCCCCAGGAAGGGGGTTTTGTATTGTATTTTTGTGTTCCTTGGGTATATTCCTAAGAGTGGTATAGCTGGATCGTATGGGAGCTCGATTTCCAGTTTCTGGAGGAATCTCCATATCGCTTTCCATAAAGGCTGAACTACAGGACATTCCCACCAGCAGTGGATAAGTGTTCCTTTCTCTCCACATCCCCGCCAACACTGTTTGTTCTCGTTCTTTGTGATGTGTGCCATTCTCTGTGGTGTGAGGTGGTACCTCATAGTTGTTTTGATTTGCATCTTCCTGATGATTAGTGATGTGGAGCATTTTTTCATGTGTCTTTTGGCCATTTGTATTTCTTCCTTGTCAAAGTGTCTGTCCATTTCTTCTCCCCATTTTTTGATGGGATTAGATGTTTTTTTCTTGTAAAGTTCTGTCAGCACCTTGTATATTTTGGAGATTAGTCCCTTATCTGATGGGTATTGGGTGAATAGTTTCTCCCACTCAGTGGGAGGCTCTTGTATCCTGGGCACTATTTCCTTTGAGGTGCAGAAGCTTCTCA
Source organism: Crocidura indochinensis (assembly GCA_004027635.1). Lineage (NCBI taxonomy): Eukaryota > Metazoa > Chordata > Mammalia > Eulipotyphla > Soricidae > Crocidura > Crocidura indochinensis. The sequence continues at coordinate 9,393 of PVKC010046657.1, forward strand.
GCTTAATATACTCCTATCTGTTAATATCTGCTTTTACCTGCTTGGAGAGTGCATTTTCCTCCTTGAATATGCTTGTAGTCTCAATGTCCTGGAGTGTTTTGCCTACATGTTGTTCTATGTATTTTATGGTTTCAGGTCTGATATCAAGGTCTTTCATCCATTTGGATTTCATCTTCGAACATGATGTTAGATGGGGGTCTAAGTTCAATTTTTTTTTTGCAAGTGGCTAGCCAGTTGTGCCAGCACCACTTGTTGAAGAGGCTTTCTTTGCTCCATTTAGGATTTCTTGCTCCTTTATTGAAAATTAGGTGACTGTATGTCTGGGGAACACTTTCTGAGTATTCAAGCCTATTCCACTGATCTGAGGACCTGTTCTTATTCCAATACCATGCTGTTTTGATAACTATTGCTTTGTAGTAAAGTTTGAAATTGGGGAAAGTAATTCCTCCCATGTTCTTTTTCCCAATGATTGCTTTCGCTATTCTATGGTGTTTATTGTTCCAAATGAATTTCAAAAGTGCCTGATCCAATTCTTTGAAGAATGTCGTGGGGATCTTTAGAGGGATCGCATTAAATCTGTATAATGCCTTGGGTAGTATTGCCATTTTGATGATGTTAATACTGCCAATCCATGAGCAGGGTATGTGTTTCCATTTCTGTGTATCCTCTCTTATTTCCTGGAGCAGTTTTATAGTTTTCTTTGTATAGGTCCTTCACATTTTTAGTCAAGTTGATTCCAAGATATTTGAGTTTGTGTGGCACTATTGTGAATGGGGTTGTTTTCTTAATTTCCATTTCTTCCATATTACTATTGGTGTATAGAAAGGCCATTGATTTCTGTGTGTTGATTTTGTAGCCTGCCACCTTGCTATATGAGTCTATTGTTTCTAGGAGCTTTTTGGTAGAGTTTTTAGGGTTTTCTAAGTAGAGTATCATGTCATCTGCAAAAAGCGAGAGCTTGACTTCTTCCTTTCCTATCTGGATTCCCTTGATATCTTTTTCTTGCCTGATCGCTATAGCGAGTACTTCCAGTGCTATGTTGAATAGGAGTGGTGAGAGAGGACAGCCTTGTCTTGTGCCAGAATTTAGAGGGAAGGCTTTTAGTTTTTCTCCATTGAGGATAATATTTGCCACTGGCTTATGGTAGATGGCCTTAACTATATTGAGAAAGGTTCCTTCTATTCCCATCTTGCTGAGAGTTTTGATTAAGAATGGGTGTTGGACCTTATCAAATGCTTTCTCTGCATCTATTGATATGATCATATGATTTTTATTTTTCTTGTTGTTGATGTTGTGTATTGTGTTGATAGATTTACGGATGTCAAACCAGCCTTGCATTCCTGGGATGAAACCTACTTGATCATAGTGGATGATCTTTTTAATGAAGCATTGTATTCTATTTGCCAGAATTTTGTTGAGGATCTTTGCATCTGTATTCATTAGCGATATTGGTCTGTAATTTTCTTTTTTCGTTGCATCTCTGTCTGGTTTCGGTATCAAGGTGATGTTGGCTTCATAGAAGGTATTTGGAAGTATTTCTGTTTTTCGATTTCATGAAAGAGTCTTGCCAGGATTTGTAGTAGTTCCTCCTGGAAAGTTTGAAAGAATTCATCAGTGAATCCATCTGGGCCTGGGCTTTTGTTTTTGGGCAGGCATTTGATTACCGTTTTAATTTCATCAATAGTGATGGGGGTGTTTAGATATGCTACATCCTCTTCCTTCGACCGTGGAAGATTGTAAGAGTCCAAGAATTTGGGGCCCAGGAGATAGCATGGAGGTAAGGCGTTTGCCTTTCATGCAAAA
>PVKC010046658.1:0-11061 GCA_004027635.1 Crocidura indochinensis
GATGACATTCTGCATGAAAGGCAAACGCCTTACCTTTACCGGGCCCCTTATTCCATGCATTTTATTTATCATCCCTTTCAGACTCTGTCCCCTTCTCTAATCCTTTGACATTACCACTCTGGGCTTACCAAGAACTCCCTCATGTCCAAATTCAAAAATTGTTTTGATCAATTATGTAACTTCTCTGGAATTGCTGATCTTTTCAGCAATTTCTATCTTGCAATACTTCTCTTAGTTATTGCCAATAGATTTTATTCCTTTTACTTACTTTTAAATACTGGAGACCTTAAGGTTTAGTTCTTTGGTCTCTGACCTTTGTTCTCTACCAGAATTGACTATATTTCCTAGGTACACTTGGCAAAGTTTTGAGGCAGTTTTACTCATCATAGCTGTGGTGTTAACAACATCTAGTAGACAGAAGACAGGCCTACAGTTGCACATACTACAGTGCAAAGGACTGTCACACACAACAAATAACTATCCAGTCCTAAATGTCAATTATTCTGAGATTTAGAAACTCTACTGTGTTTTTAAATGAGGGCACAGGAGAGAATGTTTTTCCTGATAGGATTTTTTCCTTAGGGATTATTTCTTTAAAAAGAACTTTAGCGAATAGTATGTTGTAATAGAAGGAAATTATGTCAATAGCTGGTTAAAATCCTAAGTATCCAACGTGAAGGCCATAATTTTAATTTTGTGGTGCTGTGTCGATGGCTAATTAGATAATATGCATATAGTGCTAAAAGTATGTTGATCCTTTGTTTTAAATCATGAGCCTTCCAGATGACCCAGCATTCCCAATGACATCTATCACAAGAACATAAAAGCATTAACTTGAAAATAAATACATGCAGCAAAACTAAGTAGCTTCTGAGTATAATAAGAGTAGCCTTTGGGTACAGTTAGTGGTCCCCCCAATAAAGTAAAACAGGGACTGAAGTATAACAGGTAGAGCACTTTCCTTGCATATAAAAGATGTGGGTTCAGTGTTAGGCATCTTTTATAATTCCTTGAACCCTGTAGGGAATTTCCTGAGTGCAGAGCCAGGAGTAACCCTTAGGCATTTCCAGGTGTAGTCAAAAAATAAAAATAAGAAATTGTGGAAAACATACACAATGAAATACTACCCATGTGTAAGAAAAGAAAAATCTTACAGTCGGCTGTATTTAGATGCAACTGAAAAGTATCAGGTTGAGCAAAATATGTCAGAGTGAGAACAACAAATATTGTATGATCTCACTCAGTTATCTGTGGAATGGAAAGAAACACAATAAGAGACTAGAAAGTATCAAGTGATTACAAGTCCTGGGCCTTGAATAACAAAACAGAGATTATGAAGCAAGGGGGAGGGGGCAAACTAGAAGTAAAACAAGGACAATAGTAGGACAATAGTAAAAGGTCTTGGATTCTTAAGTGGTGTTGAAGCCTTGTAGATCAAAACCACAAAGGTTTTTGTTTATTTGTTACTATTGTTACTGCTGATTACCTAAGCTACACATATAATATATGTGTGTGTGTATATTTATTTTGCTATACCTCGTAGCACTCAAAGGTTACTCCTGGTTCTGTGCTAGGGAATATTTGTGGCCATAGGGGACTGAACCTGGGTCAGCAGCATGGAAGTCAAATGCCTAATACTTGTACTATCTCTCCAGCCCTAAAAGTGAATTTAAAAATTTCATGACATAGCAAATAACCCACTTAAAACTGAGCCCAATTTGCCATTTACTGCTAGAAGAAACCTCTTAAATAGTAAGAGTTAAATAAACATTTGCAGAAGAAAATATGAGTTAAGTAAGCTTTAAAAAGTTGATTGCATGAGAACTCTTGAGTTAAAGGTAGTTAGTTCTCTTTCTTCTGCCCTTGTTAGGTCTCAGGTTGAGAGATGAGTTTCATAACTCTGACTGCATTGTAGTCTAGCCCAGTCAGTATAATAACCACTGAGGTTTTATGAGGCTAGATCACTGGCTTGGCATGTAACCTTTCAATTAGAGAGCATGTGACTACCCATAATATAAGGCAATAAACATGAGCAGACTTATTTTTTTGTGGTTGCATTGAAAAATGCAGAGGACAACAAATTTAGAGGCCTCTGCGGTTCTTAGCATTGATATGAACTGTAAAAGAAAAGGTTTAAAGATATAGAGGTTTCTCTTCCTCAAACTTTCTTTGTTCCTGCAAAAAGGAATTTTTTTCTGAGATGCAAAAAATATAATGGTGAGTGCACTTAAGAAATTTTGTACACCACAAATCTTTTGCATTTAATTTACATTAAATATAAGCATAACATACATATAAATTTAACAGCTCTCTCATGTCCCTGTTTCATTCTGATTAATTCTTTTTATGGTCATCAAGGTAAGATTTTGCAAACACAGATTTCATTATATTCAATTACATACTTATTAGACTTAGGATAAAAATAAAATGTGGTAGCATAGTATGTAAATCCCTATAAGTCTTCATGCTATGCTATGCCTCCTTCAGATTTCAATTTAATTCACTGACTGCTCCCTTCTCACAGAATTGTCTCTCTATTTCATGATCCTTGACAAAATTATACCATTTTTCATTTATTAGATTTCTTCTTTGGTGAACATCAGATTCTCTTAAACTCTTTGTTCTATAAAAGCAAGTATTGTGTGCCTTCTAGCTTGTTATCTTATCCCCAAAGTCTGAGACATAAGAGTTGCTCAGTGAATATTTCTTAAATAAGTGACAAATTAGGCAAAATATATTATATTGAGATAGAAGTAGAACTAGTCAGTTCGACTTGGGGGAACCATATGGGATGCTGGGGGATCGAACCGCGGTCCTGATCCTTGGCTAGCGCTTGCAAGGCAGACACCTTACCTCTAGCACCATCTCACTGGCCCTGATAGCAGTAATATTTTATAATTAAATGACAGAATAACTAAATATGAAAAAAATTTAGTATTGAACGCTTACAGTATGCTTAGTACTACACATGGTAAGAGTGATAAAATATGCAAGAAGATGTCATGCTACTTTTTATGCATTAACCATTTAATAGGTTTATTGGTTTAATATAGTTGTTTTCTACACTTATATGAGAGATGGGTAAAAGTTTAACCAAATCATTCCTGATAGTACAGTTGATAAATTGTTAGTAGAGTAGGTATGGACCCAAAATACTTAACTATCAAATTGTACACATTTAAAAAGAAAAGAGATTTGATTAGCCTGGCACATCAACCAAAAAGGTAATATCAATTTGACAAATGCTATAGATACTAATAGATTCATCAGTATCTACAATGAATTGAACCTGAATAAATGCAAAACAACATTATAGATAATATTTGTATATTTTCTTCAAAAGTCAAAGTAATTCTTTCTCTTTTTTCCTTTTTTTGGGCGGTGGGGGAGGAAAGAGAGCTGTTGAGCCACATCTAGTGATGCCAGGTGTAACTCCTGACTTTACACTCAGGATTTACTCAAGGTGTCCTTAGGGGACTATATGGGATAACAAGGATCAAGCCCAGGTCAACTCCATAAAAGTAGTCTTTCTACCTGTTGTACTGTTTCTCTATCCCCATTCAGAATGATTCTACTGGTAGGTATCATCATTACTTTACAAGTGAATTAATGTAGTTAGGCAAAAAAAAAAAAGGTGGGGAAGAGAAAATGATAACCTTGAAATCATTCTATCTTCTAAAATGTTCACAATATAACTTTAAGAAAAATATCCTTGATAGAAAGTATGATTTACTGGTAGGCATAAGGAGGCCGCTGTGAGTCTCTTTTGAGATCAAGGCCCACTATTTATCCAATAAAGCACAAAAAATGATGATTGATCTGTAGCTGTTTGGCATGAGTCACTTTTCAATGACCATGTTTCAAATCCATCTGCATTAAACTTGTGAAAGGAGATGAGGATTTTCTGGATGCCAGGGAATTAGATCTTGGCCAGGCAGAGGGCCTCAATCATGTGCTCCAAGTTCAGCAGCTTGGTGTATAAGAACATGATGGCTTGGCCAATGATCATAATCATTGTGTCCTGGAACTTTCCAAAAACACTCCAAATACCTATAAAGTTCTTGACTAGGGACTACAAAGGTCAGACATTAATGTCTACTGAAAATAATTGTCTCTAAAATTCCTAAAGGCATTATATAAGATCTAAGATCCCTAAAGCCACCTATATATAGCAATAGGTTGCCTATGTCACTAGGAAAGATGTTGTTTATATGTACTATATACCAATGGGGGCCAGGAGACAAACAGGAGAGCATAGTTGACTTAACTGAATAAGTTAAATGCTTTTGAAAGGCAGAAAACACTTTCACATTCCAATTTGATAAAACTGGCATTTGGAATCTTTTTTTTGGGGGGGGGGGTCACACCCGGCAGTGCTCAGGGGTTACTCCTGGCTCCATGCTCAGAAATTGCTCCTGGCAGGCATGGGGGACCATATGGGGCACCGGGATTTGAACCGATGATTTTTTGCATGAAAGATAAAAGCCTTACCTCCATGCTATCTCCGGGGCCCCAGGCATTTGGAATCTTAAGACACTAAATCATAGTTTTGATAACTGAGAGATCATTTGGTCTAAGGCTTTCATGGGGCTTCTGATGAGAACAAAATTTGAAACTCTTAGGTAGCTCAGATATTTTCTACCTTTCATATGATGTGTTGACTTATAGGCTAATCAGAACTTTCAGTAAATATTTTGTTTGGCTTTATTGTTTTGTTTTGGGGGTGCCACACTTGGTATAATTGGGGTGCACCAGAATCATGCCTACTAGCACTTATGGAGACTAAGCATGCATGCCAAGAAAACTCAAATCCTAGGTACGTGCTGTACAAGTTGAGCCAAATCCTTATCCACAGCTTGACATATTTATTTATTTTATTTATTCATTTATTTATTTATTTTTACTTTTGGGGTCATACCCAGAAGCACTCAGGGGTTACCCCTGGGTCTAAGCTCAGAAATCGCTCCTGGCAGGTGATGGGGAACCAAACCTGGGTCAACCCATGGTTAGCTGCTTGCAAGGCAAATACCCTGAGGCTGTGCTATCATTCTGGCCTGTCCCACACTGCCATTTTTAAAGACCTACTTGGCATATACAGAACACCCCCCCTTCACCAGTGCAATATTCCCACCACCAATGTTCCCCATCTCCCTGGAACCCAACTACAATCATGTTTGTACTCATGGAGCTTAAATAAAGATGTTATTAAAAAAAAAACCTACTTGAGTGAAATGAATTAGTAACCAATTCAATCCTTATAACTGTAGTTGCATGTAAGGAATGTATGTTTCATTGTAAATATTTTGCTTTTCGTGGCTGGAGAGATAGCCCAGCGATAAGGCATTTGCCTTACATGCGGCTGACCCAGGACAGACCCTGACATCCCATATGGTCCCCCAAGCTTTCAAGAAGCAACTTCTGAGCACAGAGCCAGGAGTAACCCCTGAGCATCACCAGGTGTGGCCCAAAAACCAATGAATAAATAAATAAATAGATAAATATTTTACCTTTGTAGTTCTTAAATCAATGACAGGATTTCTTTTAGATGAGCAAGGAGATACAAATGGGGTTTTGTATTCAAAGAAAAATTTTTGTTATTCAAGCAAATTATTTGTTATTAATTGAATCTCAGGACCTGAAGTAGAGCTCTTATAAAGTAGAAAAATAGTTTCAAGAAGAGACTCCTCTTGTTTTCCTTTAGTTCATGTATCTCCTCAGTCTTTCTTATGCTCCCTCCTTTCTACTTTCCACTGTACTCTGCTTTCTTTATTCCTCTCCTCTCTTTTCCAGTCTCCTCTTCTATTTCCCTTCACCTCTCCTTCCCCTTTCTTCTTCTCCCCTTTCCTCTTCCTCCTCTCCCTTCCTCATTCTTCTCCTTTCTGTTAACCCATTCCCTTTCCCTCTAGTCTCTCCCTTTTCTTTCTGTCCCATCCCTCTTTCTCTCCTACCCTCTCTCCTCTTCCCTTTCTTCCTTTACCTTCTCTTTCTCTCCTCTTCTTCCTTCCTCCTTACCTTCCTCGCCCCTCCCCTCTCTGTCTTATCTCCCATCCCACCTTTCCTCTCCACCCTTCTCTCCTCTCCTCTCCTCTTTCTCTATGCTATATCCCATTGTCTTAAACAAGGAAGGACAGCTCATACATTAAAGGTTTGTCCTCTGCTCATCACAACATCTAGAATATTTCTATCTCCTGAAATCATTTGAAAAGAATAACTTTAGGTTGAAAAGATGACATTATTGGTGAAATTAAAGGTTCACAGAGTTTACTTTGATGGAGGTGGGGGGGGGGGGCAAATCTCTAGGGGGAAATGTCGGCAAAGATATCACTAGGAGCTCAGAGGAAAGTATTATGTTCTAACCTTTTAAAAATTAATCCAACTAATAACAGGGATCCCAACTGTATTTCAGTCAAGCCATAATCTGAAAGGTATGATGATTAAAACCAAGACAAATGTAGTGTCATAAGCAAATGTCATGCCATAGATTTACCTACCAACAAGACACTGGCATGGTTCAGGTCAGAGGTTAATTAAAGACATTGAAAGGTCACTATGTGATTAGGTGAAAGCAGAGTTTTAATAGGGCATCAGTCCGACCTACTCTGACAGAAGATTTATGCCAGCTGCGATGACACTGCCACGAATCCTGCTGATAACAAGAGCCTCAATATTGGACTGAACAGAATGATGAATGGAGCACATATCTCCTCACACTTCTCATTACAAGCTCTTTCACTCCTGGTGGCACTTAGCTGCATTTATTTACTGGCGTTTGAAGGTGTTGGGACAGCAGAACAGTATATCTAATACTTTTAAATGTAGACTTGTGATATAAAAATGAAACAAGAGATAAGATTAGGTCTTTGAATAATTGCATAGCTTTTCTTCCAAGATTATATTCACTAACACTAACATTATTTTTCCCACCTAATGTTCTTCTGGTGTGTGAACAGTTCCGGAAAATTAATTGTCTGAGGCAGAAGGTCACAGGGAAAAAATTACTGATAAGCATTAAACATGTTATAAAATAGTACCTCACTACGTTTTTGCCTTCAGCCTCAGGATTGAACAAAAGATAATATAAAGGAAAGGATATACACATTTCCCACTGAGCCATATTTAGAATTGCTTAAATACCCTTCTTATTTGGATTTGATTATGTAAAGGATCTAGAAAGAAAGCCAAATTAATGAAAAATAAATAAAGATAAAACAAACAACTTATAATATTATGCAGCTGAAAGCAAATATAAGAGAAACTAAACCCTGATGAATAATGTTTACTTTTCCCTGAAACTCCTTCTCAACATGTTATATATTTATCAAACCACTAGGGTGTAAATTCTAAAAAAAAAAAAAAAGTCTTATCTCTCAACCAGTAGACATCACAAAAATTATAACTATAGAACAGTGTATTATAAAAATGCTACAGTTCTTTTTCTTTTTGCTTTGAATGTAGCTTTTGCAAAAATGTCACATTAAAAGAAAATCCGGTTCTTTCTTCTTGGGCCACTAATGCGAGCCAGACCGGGGGAAGATCAGATCACATCTAATCCCAAGTTAGTCCTCTCATTTATTTTGAAATAAAGTTGGTCAATGACAGTGGTGATGCTGGAAACCTGCTGTAGGAAAGCTAAGAATGTTTATTTGCTTTCTTTCAGGCAATTGTATTTGTGGGAAAAGACCAACTTTAAGGTGGATTTTCACAAGCTAATAATTGAGCTCAGCACCTACAACCTAGTGAAACCATGAAAATGCAGGTATGCTTGGCAACTATACACACAAATCATTAGGACTCACCTTTGGGCACTTAACACATTTGAGTGGCTGATTCAATCCCACCTGAGTGTATAAAAGCTGTTAAGAAGGAGGTGGGTTTCTTTGTTGGCTTTTGAAAAGAGCCTCCTTTCAATCACTTTCAACTGGGGATTTTCATTTACTTTGACAAATGTTATCTAAAGAAGGCCAGAATAGGTAAAATGGCTATGTAAAGAGCTTCACATTCCCTCCAGTCTAAAACATTGAAGGCTCATTTAGGAGGCAACTTCTAGATGCCAAAAGATCAGTACTAAGTAATCCTGCTTAGAGTCATGGGACTTAGTCAGACCACCCATTGAACTCAGAGGCCAGAGGGCAATTAGGAAGACTGGGGGAAATGACCATTAGAGACTACTTACACATTTTTGCCCGTTCCCATTTCCATCTGCTAGCATTCAGAGCCCTTCGGTAATGTGTATATCTCAGTGTGCTTCCAAACTGCTTGAACTCAGTATGTCAGAAATATATTAAAGTTACATAACTTGTATCTAGAAGGAAAAATTTTTTCTGGGTCATTAGGAAGAAATACATGATTGTCTGCTTGAGGTTTATTTTACTGTTAAAGAAAATTGGAAGCTAACTTATAAAACTTTTGTTTCCCATCTCAAACAACAAAATCACAATGGTATGTAAGTAATATAACATTTTTTACTTTCTCTTTAGTATCAGGAGCATCTTAGAGAATTTGGGAAAATCGTGCCCTTAGAAAATTTATACCTCGGACTTTGGTAGGGGATGATGACAGAGTTGGTAGATTTGGAGTTGGAACATTGTGTGCTATATAAATCATGGTGTCTAAATTAAAAAAATTAAAATAAATAAAATTGACTAATTAGTTATGTTTATTGATAATCTACTCTGAAGCACAAATCAAAGAACCAACTCTTAGTGGACTTAAAACTCATTGAGAAGGGGCCGATGTGATAGTATAGTATAGTAGTGGGTAGGGTGTGTTAGCCTTGCATGTGGCTCACCTGCAACCCCTATGGTTTCCTGAGTCTACCAGGAGTGATTCCTGGGTACAGAGCAAGTAGTAGTAACCCCTGAACATTGCAAGATGTGGTCCAAAAATTAAAACAAACACCATCAAAAAACTCATTGGAAGACATACAAAATATCTAAGTAGTTATCTCAAGTACTTAGAAGATGACATCTAAGTATTAAAAAAAATAATACTAGCCAAAGTTTGGCAACATTTTTGTAAAAAATAAGTAACAATATCCATTAATTTTTGTTTCCTATCTTGCATCTCTTCTGAGAATAAGTGTGAATCTATGAAACTGGTTGATGAACTGATCATGATAATGGCTGTGGTTTCTATAGCTAACAAGGCTTCCAGATATACAAAGGGTGTGTGTGTGTGTGTGTGTGTGTGTGTGTGTGAGAGAGAGAGAATGGCACATATTAAAATTATTGGAACCAATCTGTGTTGGTGGGAATGTGATGAAAAATGAATGTTCATCCACAGCTGGTGGAAATATAGTCTGGTCCAACTCCTTTATAAAACACTATGGAAAACCCTCAGTAAACTCAAATTTAAGCTGACATATGACCCCAAATTTCACTTTTGGGTATCTATCCCCAGAACACACAGTTTATTCTAAAGGCCATATATACACCATTATTCATTGCAGCACTCACTACAATAATTAATATTTGGAATCAATTAGGTACCTAATGGCAGATGAGTATATCATTAATATGTGATAGAGATACACAATGGAATACTACACTGCTGTAAGGAATGATGAATTTATGTGACTTTTCTGCATCATGGAGGGAACTGGAAGCTATCATGTTAAATTAAGTAAGCAAGAAGAAGGATATATCATTTATATGTGGTATTTAGAACTACATGAGGGAATGCAGTGGTTTAAAGGTGGAATGCCTAGATCACCCTTGGCCCCAGAGTTAAGGAAAAGGAAAGAAATAGATTGGATTGGAAATAGAAATGGATTGGAGAAGAGATAGATGAGATACAAATGGTCCACTTTAAACTGACTTTTGTGTGAGGTATTCAATATGGACCCAGCTTTAATTTATTGTAAGTAATTTTCCAATTGTCACAACAATTTGAAGAGGCTGTGTTTATTCCATTTCATGTTCTCAGCTCCTTTGTAAAAAAGTAGCTGATCATATATACAAGGGTTTGACCTTGTATATTCTATTCCTACATATTAGTCAAAGAATCTGTCTTTATTCCAGTAGCATAGTGTTTTGATACTCACTCATGGCTTTGTAGTATAATTTATAGTTTTAAATTTTTCTATATGGTTGACTATCTTGTTTCCTTAATGACTCCATAAGAACTTTATAATTTACTCTTCTAAGTCCTTAAATAACGCTGTCAGAATTTAGATAGGGATTGCATTGAAATAGTAGTTCAGGTAGGATGGTCATTTTGACAGTATTTATTCTTCCAAACCATGATCATGGAATGTTTTTCCATTTCCTAAGAGCTTCTTTAATTTCTAAGTGTTTTGAAGTTTTTATGGTTGAGGACTCTTACCTCTTTTGTTGATTCCTAGGCACTTGATATTTGGGGCATTATTTTAAATGGAATAGACTCTTTGGTAACTTTCTCCTCTGATTTATTGTTTGTATATAGAAATGCAGCCAATTTTTGTATATTAACTTTGAAGTCACTTTGTTATGTTAGCTTATTGTTTCTAGGAGCTTTTTAGTGGACTCTTTAAGGTCTTCAATGTATATCATCATGTCATCTGCAAAAAGGGAGTAAGTTGTGACAGGTAAACTGTTTTCCAATTTTATCTGAAAAGAAGTCTTCAAATGCTCAGATGGAATATTAAAAAATGGGATCCAAATATTTAAACTTATTTTCTTCTTTTTCCTTGTTTCTGTTAAACTTCTGGCTTTGTTCCCTTCTTCCATGTCCTTCTGGAATCATTGTTTGACTAAAAGCATAAAAATGATTGTCATCTTGAGCTGTTGTTGGCAGGCAGAACTGAATTTAGAGGGAAAACAAATGCATGATTAGCAAATGCACAAACATCCTCACCCAGGCCTAACTCTCCTCTGTAGCAAAGGAAGAGCTGTGCAGAGGAGCGAAGCTACCAAGAATTCTGTTGCAGTATCTGGAGAATTCACAGGGAAATTCTATGCAACTTTCTGCAAACAAGTCAAACATTACAATCTAATTAAATATAATCCTTTGCTGAAGAGACTATACTTAACATTTTACAGTATAATCTTTCTTTCTCTCCCACACCCTCTTTCTCTCCTATAT
>PVKC010046659.1:0-11190 GCA_004027635.1 Crocidura indochinensis
CTGTGCTATAACTCCAGCCTCTGATCTTTTATTTTTATTGAGAACATTGCACATTACAAGTCCTTCATAGTTGGATTTCAGGCATACAGTGACAATGAATTAGAACCATTTCCAATGCTAGTGCTGATATTCCTCCACCCAGTGTGCATCCCATACCTCCACCCTTAGCTCCCTAGCCTACCAGTGTAACAGGTCCATTTTAAGTTTAGATTGTTATAGTTTTTATAGTTTGGGTCTCTTGATTCTATTGTAGTCTATTGTAGTTAACTTTGGCTTGGGAATTAGTTATGACTTTTTATTTTCTCCACCAATGTGCCTGAGACTACTTGGTCCCTAGGGCCAATCTACTTTTTTCTTTTCTAAATTTGTAGAAAGACACAGAAATATGAGGTATAACAAAGTAATTTATATCCCAAGGTTCTATGTAAACAGTGGGAGCCCCTATCTAAAAGATAAAAATAAAAATTTTAAATTAGGAGGGGAGCAGGTTGTTCTGTTTTGTTTGAGTAACAAATATTAGGGAGATTAGAAAGCCTAATAAATTAGAAAAATCATAAAATTAGAAAGTATAAAAACAAAACAAAACCAGGGTATCTTTTCCCATGAAGCATCTTATCACAAGACTGAACTAATTTTCCAAATCCAAGGTCTTTCTTCATGGTCCCAGGAAAAGTTCTACTCAATAGTAGTTGTTGAATTCAGACAGTCGTAATTAGAGATCCTAGTTTTTGCACCGATCCTTTGTTAAAATCAGGGTGTCACACAGCATCTTCTGATTTCATCTCACCAGTAAGTAGTAAGGCAGAGAAATCTGCCCTGAAAGCAAGTTGTTGCTGTTTTCTGTCATCAGGGTGGCATATGAATGGACTATGGAGCAAGTCAGTGCTAGTGTGGCATTGGAGCTTCCCCTGATGGAAATTTGAGTCGAGCGATTTCTGAGCACATAGTCAGGAGTAACCCCTGAGTGCCACCGGGTGTGGCCGAAAAAACAAAAATAAATAAAGTAATTAATTAATTAAATTGATTTCAAGTCTTCCAGAGTTTTTGGCTGTCCATGAAATAGTAGATGAATCAGTCTGGGTAAGGAAAGTAAATTTGGTAGTGTTAATATAACTTATTTTTAAACTATATCTTTATCAGAATCTTCATAACTGGAGGGTCTTGTTTGATATGTCTGCTATAAATTTTAGGGACACACCTTTGTATGTAATCTTACTAAATTTACTGCTACTCTTTTATTTAGGCTTCTTATTTTTCTTACTTTTACATCTACTTTTGAGCAATTGCTGACTAGAGTAAAGGCTAATATACTATTGGGTCTACTTGCTTGGGATAGTCAAGATGCCCTTTTGACCTGGTGGAACCTTGAAGGAGTCCCAACTCTCAGGAGTGAAATGTCAGAACCCATCAGGATCAAAACTCAAAAGAAGATTTTTGGCCCATCCCTAAGTTCATACCAGAGGAAGGGATAGTTTCTCAAATGGATATCCAATAATTCAGCCACCAAGTAATCTCTCTTCATATCCTATAAGGACATTTCACTCCTGAGAGTTGGGGCTCTATCCAGGTCCCACAAGTCACTAATGAGGAAGCAGGAGTTCAAACGAGCACAGTTGGGCACATGCTAGGCTGCCTACTCCGGTTCTCCATTTCTATATTGAATTGAACCATTCTTGCAGAATGGAATAATGGAAGAACTTGAATTTTCCTTTTCCATTGTGCATGAATTGGTCCAAGCAAACTCTATTTTTTCCTTTATTTTTTAAATCTTTTTCTTCATTAGATGGATTTTTAAAAAATATTTTTTACTGGGGCCCTGGAGATAGCATGGAGGTAAGGCGTTTGCCTTTCATGCAAAAGGTCATCGGTTCGAATCCCGGTGCCCCATTTGGTCCCCCGTGCCTGCCAGGAGCGATTTCTGAACATGGAGCATGGAGCCAGGAGTAACCCCTGAGCATTGCCGGGTGTGACCCAAAAACAAAACAAAAAAAAATTTATTTTAACATCTTGGTTACAAAAATGATTGTGGTTGGGTTTCAGTTATATAAGATGACACCCCCCATCACCATTCCCACCACCAATGTCCCAAATATCCCTCCTCCCCTTCCGCCCCCCATCTGTACTCTAGACAGGCTTTCTATTTCCCTCTTATATTCTCATTGTTAGGGTAGTCCGCAATGTAGTTATTTCTAACTAAACTCATCATTCTTTGTGGTGAGGTTAATGAGGTGGGCTGTAACGTCCACCCCTCCTCTCTTTTGTCTCTGAAAATTGTTGAGAAATGTCTTTAATTAGCTTGCTTCCAGCAAGAACACCTTCAAATAGTTACTGAATAGACTTCCAAGCTTGAAATGACATAGTATTAGAATATTTAGGTCAATTGTAAAGGATACTAAGTAAGAAGAACCCAATAGAGTTGGTACTTTTGACTATAAAGAAGTGCTGCTTGAGAATAGAATCACTATTATGCTTACTATAACAGGCAACACTTAAGATATTACTTTGCATCTTGGTTAAGACAAATATTTGGTTATAATCACCAAGAAGCACATATGTATTCAATAAAAGGAACATCTATTTCTGTAGATATTTTTGATAGTACATCAAAACTTATGTTAAATACTATGCTGAATTAATTAAATTCAGTAAAGGAAACATGAGACATACGGATCAATCAATGACCAGTTTTAATCATATTTTTGTGTGTGGTCTTGGAAAGCAATGAATAGTATTATGCCAACCACATATCATTTCCTGCCCAAATGTGTGTATGCTCAGAAGGCAGAAGGTATTTATGTTTTGGTAAAAAGAATATGAGAAATTTATTTAAAAATGAACTTTTGCTTTAAGAATAGGGATTAATTATACAAAATTAATCTTTTCTAAATAGGTATTTTTAAGATTATCAAATTAATTGAAATAGAAGTACTGTGACAGTATAATACAACATTAACAAATTCTGTCCCAAATTTGGAAAGATTGTTCAAATAATTCTGATATTGTACTGGTAATGATAATTAGTTCTTTTTTGTTTGTTCATTTATGGTCCACACAAACAATGCCCATGACTTACTCCTGGCTCTAGGCTCAAGAAGCATTCCTGGGAGACAGTATGGTATCCTGGAGATTGAAATCATATTGATTGTATGCACGACAAATACCTGCCCACTGTATTATAGCACCACCACCACCCTGCTCTAGTTCTTAATATATCTATATTATGACCACAAAGCCACCTAAATGTTAATTGTCTCTTTAGTCAAGAAATAAGATTATTTATTGAGTGAGAGACATAGAATTCTTATCTGAAATATAGACAAACGGTGCATAAATAAATGTGCATAAAGATGTTATTTTAAAAGTAAATGAATAAAATGATTTTATTTGTAATATATCAATTATAGTATTATACTTTCTGTGACAAGAAATACCAAAAATGATATTATGAAAGGTTATAGAGATGACAACATGAAAATATCTATCTATCTATTTATCTCTCTATCTCTATCATCTATCTATTTATCTTCCAAAGGTGGGAATAAGTGGAATATAAATAGATGGGGGAAAAGAGACAATACTCTAATACTTAACAACTTTTAAGTGCCTAACAATATGAAGGAATATTGCAATCATTATTTTAATTAGCCTTTAAGAGTTTCTATCTTCAAGAAAATGTATTTGTCATGACTTATCTATGACAATAAATTTACAGAAATATTAACTATATATCGATCACATTATATTTCGCTATGACCTTTGAATATCAGAATGTTAAATGTCATGTTCGAAATTGTATATCTGAAAATATATTTCTCACAACAGGAGATATTAACAAATGTTACAATACTAATAAATCTTTAAGGAAATAGACTATTGTACAGACATTGTCATAAAATGACTAATAAAACAACTATAACAAGTGTTGTAGGCCTAATAAGAAAAATATAATGAACTGTCAACAATGTTGCAAAGAAAATTTAGTGATCTAAATTTTCATTAGCTATGATGTGCTGTGTGATATTCAATTTTTTTCTAACTCCCATTACATTTTTGGCAAAGGAATATAATGAATAATGGTGAAATGATAAAGCACTATAGTTTATGTATGTAATAAGGTAAGTGCATAAAAAGCTAACTACAAAAACTTTTAACAAATAAAAATCTTTTAAGGGGCTGGAGTGATAGTGGGGGATTTTGACTTATACACTGCTTCCTGTGTTTGATACCAGACATTTTGATGGTTCCCTGGGCACTGTCAGGGATAATTCCTGAAAGTAGAGCTGGGTGTAACCCCTGAGAATTTTCAAGAGTTGCTCAACAAGTAAAATCTATTTGAAGGCTTATAAAATAATTTTCAATTAAGGTATTACTAATTTACTATAAAATAATAACCCCCCCAAAATCTCCTGACAAATCGCATAGAACCCAAGTACATTAAAAAGAAAATAATAAAGTAATATTATTCATATAAAATAATATAAATAAATTATTTTATTATAGCACATAAGAATGTTAGAAAAGGGAACAAATAACAATAATAAATGGAGAGGTTAAAATAGGCACATTGAAATTTCTTTCTTGATATGAATCTAAATAAATAAAATCATTTACTGATAATACAAAGCTTTGATATTCAAATTGCCATTGAATACAGAGAGATTCTTTTTATATTAACTGAATAAAAGGAAGGAGATTGAGTTGTTTGTTTGAAATGATCTACTTAACACCAAAGAGCTAAAACAGAATGTCTAGAAAAGAACTAAAATTTTGCCATTGTACTGACAGGAAAGGTGATTCTGAGATTCTTTTATCTATTGCAATATATTTGGCTCTTATTATTTCTAAATGCCTAAATATTAAAAAGTATTCTTTTTCCCCTAGTTTTCAGGACAAGGAAATAAAGGAACAAAGAGATATAGATATTTTGTCATTGCTACTTATCACCTTTCTTTTTCACTCAGTACAGTAGTTTAAAAACATATGAAAATTGTTTCTCTATCATGACCTAAACTACCAGTCATAAACTAATGGCTAATATACATAGTTGAAAAGCATTATTTATTTATTATTTTTTTTGTAGTTTTTGGGTCACACCCGGCAGTGCTCAGGTGTTACTCCTGGCTCCATGCTCAGAAATTGCTCCTGGCAGGCACGCGGGACCATATGGGGCACCGGGATTCGAACCGATGACCTTTTGCATGAAAGGCAAATGCCTTACCTCCATGCTATCTCCCGGGCCCCAAAAAGCATTATTTGTTAAGAAAAAAAGAAAAACATTTCAATTAAGGGCACAAATTCTGAAAACATGGAGGTCACATGACTGAGGTGGAGGATTGTAACTGTAATTATTTTCCTTTTGTTAAGCTCTTTTTTCCTAAAGTCATTAGGGAGAAATAAATTTAGTGTTATTAAGAAAGAAACCTGAGCATCTACTTTAGAGACCTACTCAGAAATTAATTCCCATTCCATGTGACCTATTAGTCATCACCTTTTATCATTCTTTATACTGAGCACCACAGTGAGAGTTATTGTGTCCTTAGAGGTAATATATGTATTTATATAGATTTAATATATATAGTTATATATATAACCTCATCTGAAGCCAAATGAGAATCTAATTCTCCTTCTGCTTTTTTGAACCTACAATCCCAACATATAATAATTATAGCAAAATGTAATCATTTTAGAAAGAATCCATAATGCTGTATTTCAGAGCATATAATGAGCAATATAAAAAGTGAGATATTATTCTATTTATTCATGTAATGAAAGGTAAGACAAGTTGTAGTTGATAGACTTTCTAAAGTTCCTTGTTGACCATAAAAAAAGAATCCTTCCATAATGAAATGAAATTACTTTCTTAAGTTTGAAATCTGTGGTTATTTAGATTTAAATTGTTTACAATATATCAAATGAAAAGTGAATTTCCTCAATTTTACTAGCCATATTTGAAATGTCAGTAATTACAGAAATTAGGCACAATAAAGAACCGAAAAACTATGAAATATTTTTTATTACTGAACTAATTTTATGGAACTTTGGATCTCAATAATCTAAATTATTTATGAAATCTTATATTTTCATAGAGGAATCTTTATTAGCAATTTGGTATTTTAAAGAAGTTAAATCATAATGTGAGGGTGATCTGATTGTGACCAAATGTTATCCAACTGATCTCCAGAGTTGATTTTCATTGATGTCTTCTCCACAGGTGATTCTTTCGTCCCTTCATTTCATCTCTCCTGAAGTTGTACTGTCAGTTAATGAAGTCCTTTCTTCAGTTGAGGGTATAAGAATAGCTGTGCTCTCTGATAGGATCTCAAAAAGAAGATCTCAAAGGGAAGAAATCATTGGCTAAATGGGCACAATGATTGAGGAACTTGTGAAAAGTTGAGGGTTCTACCTCATTTTAAGCAGTGTTCATTTCTGTCAAGTGTATTTTCACAGAAACTTCATAATGATGTGCACTTAAAACAAACCACCAGTAATCGATCCTGTGTCTGTTTTCCAAATAATTTTCTTATAGACTTTATTAGATTGTCAGACATAAATGGGAGGCTATATGTAGTTAAAAGTCACACATTTTGTTCTTCTTTCTAAATTTTGTTGAGCTTTACTCACTATTTCATATTTTGAATAATGTTGATCTTATGTCTATCAAAACTTTTTTGGCTTTGATTTCTTTTAAGTAATATTCTAATCAAAATAAGTCTGGGCCCTTTTTCTAGATCTAAATCTCATTGGCTTTGGCTTAGAGTTTGAAAATTTTTCTCAGTTCCAACCTAAGGCAGTAGATAATCATGATTGGGAACTAATGTCCAGGTCAGGTTGACACAGATTTTTATTTTAAAAGTACTATAGAGACTATAATGAGACAATAAAGTTATAGATAGATATAGCCATGTACTAGATTACTACATGCTTAATACATTTTAGATTTATGATGAGAAATATGGCCATAGAAATACATATGAAGAGATATACAAAAGCATACATAGTCCAAGAACATTATTTGTTTTGCTCAACACACATATATTTTTATTTTTTGACATCATAAACACAGCCAACACACAATAACATATACTATGTATATACAGAACATATATCATGTTCTGTATTCAGAAATCACTCCTTATAGTCTTAGGAACCATATCAGATGCCAGGAATCAAACTTGGGTTGGCCACATGCAAGGCAAATGCCCTTCCGATTGTGGTATTGCTGTGGCCCCAACACATATATATTTAATATTAGAAATATTCAGTTTCAGCTTTTTTTCAATGACCTAAGCAATAATATTTACCCAGATTTTCTAATTCACCTGTCAATTATTAAGAAACTGGTGTTGAAATCTGAAATTATTATATAGTTGCATATTTTACTTTAAAACTTTATCAATTATACTTCACACTTTGAAGTTTGTTTTTAGGTACCTAATATCAAGAACTAGTATACATTTTTAATTTATTAACTTTATTTAGTAATGTTTGCTCTCAAATATACTTTTTCTAATAACTAATATAGTCTACTTATTGTTTTTAGGATGGAAAGTCTTTTTATTCTTTGTATTTTAGTCTATTTTTTTATATTTCGAGCAAATCATTTTTTGGGAATCTTGAATCTTGTTTTATTGTTTGTTTAAATTTTTTCATTGAAAGCAGTGTGATTTACAAATCTGTTCATAGTTGGCATTAGACATATTTTAAAACATCACCATCATTGTCAACCTCTCTTCACCAATGTTCCCACAGTGCATCCCATGCCATCACCGCTTGCACCAGCCTGGCAGTGTTCACAGGACCATTTTGGATCTTGTTTGTTAAAGTTTGTTGGGTCTTGCGATTTCATTGTTGTTGATTCTAGCTTGGATATTTAGTTCTGCTCTTCCCTTTTATTGTTTTTGTTGTTTTGATTTTTAGTTTTGGCCTAATCTAGAAGTGCTCAGAAATTACTCCTAGCAAGCTTGGGTACCATATATGATGCCAGGGATTATACCCAGATAATCACACGCAATGCAAATGTCCTACCTGCTGTGCTATCTCTCTAGCCCATAGTTTGTCATTTTTAACATTAATAATATACCTAAGACACTTGGCCCCTAGCCTCTAACCTTTAATATTTGTATTATTCCTCCTCAATTCCATTTCTTTCTTTTTTTTCACTATACTCTGTGACTTAGGATGTTCTTGACAACCCCCATTTAAACCATTATATTTCTTCATGGAGTTATTCTAAATACCACATATAAGTGATATCATTCTTTATTTACTTTTCTTGTTCTGGATTACATCATTTAACATGGTGTCTTCCAGTTCCATCTATATTGCAGCAAATTACAGTAATGCATCATTATTTACAGCTATGTAGTTCGAATCTTGTTTTTTGAATCAATATAATAATCAGTCTTTTTATTTGCTGATTTGATTATATTAAAGAATTATTGAGATAAATGGATTATATACTTCTACTCAAACTTCATCACAATGTGCCTAACTGCTCCTCCCCCCATTATTTGTGTTAAATTGCCTATCATGGACTGATCCTTTGGTCCTCATCTCTAATGTCTCTGGATATCATTACCATATTAACTTCATTTTTATATGCCACAAATGAGTACAATCATTCTATGTCTAGCCCTCTCCCTCTAACTCATTTCATTCAGCATAATACTCTCCATATCAATCCATGTTTAAGCAAGCAAACTTCATGTCATCATTTTTCCTAACAGCTGCATAGTATTCCATTGTGTGGATATACCAACTTTTTTTCACCACTCATCTATTCTCTGGCACTTGGGTTGTTTCCAGATTATGGCTATTGTGAATCACACTGCAATGAACTAAAAAATATAGAGGGCTTTCCTACATTGTGTTTTTGGGCTCCTAGGGTATATTTCTAGGAGTGGTATTTTTGGAACAGATGGAAGCTCAACTTCTATGTTTTTGGAGGAATATCCATATTGTTTTCCAAAAATGCAGAACCAGTCAGTATTCCTAGCAGCAGTGAAAGAGTCTCTTCCTACAGCTGTGCCAGGCCTCCAACTACAACCTATGAATAGATCTCAAATGTCTGTCTATAAGTGGGTGGTATGAGTGTGCATGCAGCGGACTCCTCTCTTTGTCTAGTCTGTATTGTAAACAATCCATGCCTATATTTTATGTAGCCCCTGTTATATATTATCTCTCCTCCCCCTTTCCATTCAGATCTCCTTCTTTCCTCTCACCCTCTCAATCCCGATCTGATAGCTTTCCCTATTTAATCCTCTTTACCCTCAGTTCTTAATTCCTTAGGAACTGAGACCGTTCCTCAAGCCCCAGTAAGTTGCCACCCAGATCCTAAAGTGAAAGGACACCCTCTCAGTTCCACATCTTTCGCCCTGGCAAGAAGCTGTAACCATCACTCCTGCTGATTCATTCTATGTGACCTTTTTTCTCCCACACCCCTCAATGTGGACTGTTACTTGCTGCCAGATTCAGTTTCAGAGGGGCACCTCCAGCTTGAGGACACTACCTGATCCTTTACTGCCCTACTTCTGGAAACCTTTTCTCAGATGCAATAAGACTGTGGGTGTGGGACGAAAATGTGCCCTGGATCTCATCCCTCCAAAAAAACTATCTCAAAAGACTTAATGAGGGGCCAGAGAGGTGGCGCTAGAGGTAAGGTGTCTGCCTTGCAAGGGCCAGCCAAGGAAGGACGGAGGTTCGATCCCCCGGTGTTCCATATGGTCCCCCCAAGCCAGGGGCAAATTCTGAGCGCTTAGCCAGGAGTAACCCCTGAGCATCAAATGGGTGTGCCCCCCCCAAAAAAAAACAAAAACAGACAAAAAAGACTTAATGAGGATATCTATATTTTTTTGTATATTGAATTCCTTAATACTTACACATCTTCGTGTGTTTATTTCCAAATGTAAAGGTAGCCTCCTCCATCCATCCATTTTCTCTCTCTCTCTTTCTCTCTCTCTCTCTTATTTTGGTTCTACTTAGTATGAAACTAGTAGAAAAGTCTTGCTTGTGGTCAGGTACATTGGTGGAGATAAAAAAAAAAAAGGACAAAACTAAACATCCAAGTCAAAGCCAACAACAATGGAATCAAAAGACTCAAACTCTAACAATCTAAACTTTAAATGGGCCTGTTATATCTGCAGGCTGTGAGGAAAATTGTGGGGGTTGAGTTACACTCTGGAAATATGGTGAAGGAAGGTCAACCCTGGTGGTGAGATTGGTCCTGATTCACTGTATGTCTGAAATAAAACTATGAAGGACTTTGTAAATAACAATGGTTTTAATAAAAAAAAATTTAAAAAATGTAAAAAGAATATTTAAAGGTCCCCAATGCATATTAGCCATAAATTACCAAAAGAAAATAAAAGATGAAACATGGTCAAACCACTTACTGCAGCTTTGTTTTGTTAATCTCTGTGTTCATAAAATATTGTCAGCCATGATAGAATGTCACTTTGCTAAATATTTTCATTCAATGATAGGGTGGAAAAATAAAACATGTGATACCAGATGTCATGGTTGTTACAAAGTAAAGAAATCATTTCACATTTATATAATAATGTCTCTATAAGTAGGGTTTAAATTATTCAATATTCCTTTTTTTGGGGGGGCCACACCTGTTTGATGCTCAGGGGTTACTCCTGGCTAAGTGCTCAGAAATTGCCCCTGGCTTGTGGGGACTATATGGGACACCAGGGGATTGAACCAAGGTCCTTCCTTGGCTAACGCTTGCAAGGCAGACACCTTACCTCTAGCGCCACCTCGCCAGCTCCTCAATATTCATTTTTAATAATAAACTATTTCAATCATTGATATATATGTTTTGTACATTAAAAACAGCATTTTTTTTATTTTTGGTTTTTGTTCCACACCAACCAGAGCTCATGCATCACTTCTGGCAGGGGATAGGAATCAAACCAACTTTGACCATGTTGCAGAGCAAATGCTATAGATTCCTACTGTGCTATCTCTTTTGTATCTCTCTATTGTGCTTCACACCAGCATCTACCAAAAATTTAAATATTTATTTTTGTTATTTTAGTTTTTTCAGATACTTGGTGTAGCTTAACAAAAAGTGTAGGACCTATCTAAGAATTAAATATGAATCATGATTTGGAAATTATAATGCAGCCAATACAAGTAACTTAAATTGTTAGAATAAAAGTTTACTATATGAACATAGGCTTCTTA
>PVKC010046660.1:0-11198 GCA_004027635.1 Crocidura indochinensis
ACACACACACACACACACACACACACACACATATATACACACATTTGTATTGATTTAATTTCACTTATTCTTCTGCATTACTAACAAAACTACAAACTCCCTAAAGATATGAAAACTTTAAGAGTGCAGGATTAACTAATATATGGTTTCAAAATGCAGAAATAACACTACCAAGTATATTTCCTCTTTTCATCTTTAATTCAAACATAAAGATATTTCAAAAATATTTTACTTTTGTATGACATATTCATAAATGTATTTTTGAAACACTTTAATACATTCATGTAACCAGCACTAAGACTACCTGTTGCTACCAAACTCTTACTCTCTTGTGTTTCCTTATAACAGACACCAAAAAAAAGATAAACACTGTTCTAACTTTTAGCAATATGCATTATATTTGCCTTCTTTGAAAATATATACAAATGGAAACCTGTACTCTTCCAGGTTGATCTAATTTGTGTAAAGTAAATTTATTCATATTCCTGCAGTAGTTGAGGAATATCTAACTATTGTCAGTATAATTTCATGTCACCGTTAGTACTATTACATTGAGTGAATATGTCAAAAACACAACATATTCTTTCTTATAATAATGAGCATTTGGGCACTCTGCAATTTGAAGTCATCAATAGCACTGCCCTGGACATGCTAATAATTATATTTTAAAGCATATGTGCTTTTATTTGTATACAAACTTAGTAACTATTCAATATACGTACATACAGATTTAATGTTACCAAACGTTTTTGGAAAATTATAATACTAACATATTCTAGTCCACAATTAAGAGTTCGTTGCTCTGTATCTAGTATTTCTCATGACTTTTACATTTTAGCAGATCCAGGAACATGTAAGATTATCCTCTGAAGGTTTTAATTTGTACTTCTCAAGTGACTAATGAAATAAAATACTTATACTTATCTATGGTCATTACAATCTCCTTCATGAAGTCTTTTGCACATTTTTCTTTTGTCATTTATTTGTAAAAATTCTTCATGTGTCATGTGTTCCAAAAATACTTCCCGTATTAGATTTATGAATTATGAGCTTCAGTATTCTGTATATTGCCTTTTCATGATCCTGAGATAATCTTTTGCTTAAGAGAAATTACAAATTTTTTTAATTAGCCCAACTTACTTGGCTTTATTTTTTATGTTATGGCTCTTATTTTAAAGAAATTTAAAATAAATCATTCCTATGCTAAAGTCACAATATATTTTCCATTTTCTTGGATATATAATATTTCTACTAGGAGTTGAATCCTATTAAAGAAAAATAAAGGATATTCTGTCATATACTCGTAATACTATAAAATGCTAATGTGCTTATATCTATATTGTTATTTTTGTGTTCATGCTTTTGGGTCCCATTCTACACTACTCAAGGTTTACTACTGGCCCTGTGTTCAGAGGTCACTCCTAGCAGTGCTTGAAGGACCATAAGAGCTTATTTTAACCCATTATTATCGCTCTGGTCTGTTCATTGTGATTTTTGTTGACTGTCACTTTCCAGTGAAGTACAGCGTTTTAGAAGCAGGAACTATCATTAATTACTCTATTTTCAGAGTACATGGTAAAACCCAATGCATAGTTTGGATCTGTTGATAAGTATAAATCTTGTTTTACTATATTGTTTAAATGTTTTAAGATGCACTTTATAAAGCCTAAAATGTTGTGCCTACAGGAACTAAGTGTTAGGCAAATAAGATTTCAAGTCACATTTTCAATTCCTGTTCATCTTTAGAATCTTCTTAATTGAGTGGGTGTACTGAATGATTTGAGTATCATGAATTAATTCAAGTATAGAATTAAAAATATAAATATGGTTATAAAAATATGGTATTTAAACAAAATAAAAACTCAGATAAAATAAAATCGCTGAGATATAAAAAATTCAAGCTATAAAATTAGTATTCTATCATAATAATCTTTAAACAATTGATAAAATTAGCTTAAGATAAAAAATTAAAATATATACCTTTAAAAGTTTTTTTAAAAAGATAAAATTTACAAGGCTCAGAATATACATGATGTATGAATTTTCTCTAAGAAATTACTCCTAAAGAGAATTACACAAGAGAAAGGAAAACAAAGGGCCCATTTGGGCCAGTGAAGAATTTAATTTGGGGGCAGTCTACCAAGATTTTAGTGTAACCAAAGTCATTAATGGGAAAACGATTTTTCTTTCAACTTCATATAATGAGGAAAGGAAAAGAGGTTAGGCAAAATTCACTCCTGAAATTATTTCTACTGGCACTTTTTATATTCATAGCTGAACACTGTTAATTAATTTAGAGTGTATAACAGCAGAAATAGATTAATCCCTAAAACCAAATCAACAACTCCCAGCATAAAATTTAACATGAAATCTGATTAATGTCAAGTGTATTACATAGCTAAAAAGGTTAAGTTACTAAGCACTAACAATATTTTCACATCCTACAATAGACACCATTTCCAAACAGGTTCACCAATTCCAAACTGCCTCACGTTAAACTGGCTAACACAAACAATTTTTGTTTCTCAATTACTATAATGAATCATCTTATTTAGATACTGAACTCTCTGGTGTCTAGAAATATAAGATTTAATTTCTGAAAAATCTGTTGGCCTCTTGTACACTGCTGAACTGGATCCACAAAGAATAGGCACAGACTAAAATCAGACTCATACTGAAATCAATCATTATCTCTTCTCCAATATACCTTTATCTAATCCAAAGTACTTCCTTACACCTAACACTAATATTTTTATCCAGGAGTTGAGATTAATAATAATAATATTTTTATGACTGGTACAATTTATGAAGTGTGTCAGAAAAATAAGTAGGAAAATATCTCATGGAGTAAATTAGTCTGACTTTACTTCAAAATATCTGATAACTGATAAGTCAGTTTACAATTCAGAATTCTCCCCTTTGAGAGTTATAAATCTCATGCATTTGATGAAAGATGAGTCCCTTTACTAAAAAATTGAATACTTTTGTATGTGCAAACATGAACAAAACATACATACACACTCTAACGTCAGAAAACTCTCTCAGGAGTGTCTGGGGAGGAAATCCTACATGGATATTCTAGAATGTCTGTCTGCACTAAGATTAGTACAAAGACTAAGAGGTCTATCCGTAGGAGAAGTCTAGATGTAAGAAGTATGATTTTTAATTTTTTCATGACCATTTTTCCCATGCCCATTTTTTAAATACTTTATAAACGATTTGGGGTTCCAAATGAACCCACAAAGTAAATTTACCAAATTCATATTTCTGAATGCTTACTCCTATATTTAGGTCCAGGTATTGGACAACTAGGTTACCTTACCATCATGATTGCAGTAATAGTCCTTGGTTTCAAGAAAAAAAAAAAAACAATTAGGAAAGAAAGGCAGAAAAAGTAATCTGCATCTAAACCAATGGACTGAAAACTTGTTATCCTATGTAATCATTTATCCTCACCCTTTATACCTCATAATACATCCCTTTTTAATTTATGCAATTTTTCAAAAATACTATATTTGACATCAAGTAAAGAGTAACAAACACTGCTATCGATAGTGAAAGAGAGTAACGAACACAGTTCTTTTGTTAAAGAGCTTATATTCTGAGATATGGAATAAATATTTAAAAAATGTCAGAAAACTATATCTTAAACTTAGTATAACAAGGATTAAAAAGGTGAAATAGTGAGAAAAATAACTGAAAAAAACAGAAATCAAAGGGAGCTTTCATTGAAAAAAAATATGTGAGGAGAAATCTGATGGAAGTGATAAAACACTTTGATATTAGATAAGAGCATTACAGGTGGGGCCAGGTGGTGGCGCTGGAGGTAAGGTGCCTGCCTTGCCTGCGCTAACCTAGGATGGACCACGGTTCGATCCCCCGGTGTCCCATATGGTCCCCCAAGACAGGAGAGACTTCTGAGCGCATAGCCAGGAGTATCCCCTGAGCGTCACCGGGTTTGGCCAAAAACCAAAAAAAAAAAAAAAAAGAGCATTACAGGTGTTACAGGTGAAATATTGCCAAGTACAATGATCCAAACGTAGGAGTTTATGGGAATGTTCAAAGATCAATAAGAAAGTATATATGACTGGAATCTTCTAAAAATAAAAAATGTGAGTCTGGTAAGAAGGTGAAATAGGAAAAAAGAAGAGATAAAGTCAAAGAAGGAAATGACAAATCCTAGGTGCTCTTCATAAAGTAACACCTATGTTTTAAAGCTTTTTTTTTTTTTTAGCTTTTACGTTAAGCAGTATGACATTCACACATTACATTCATACACGTTTTAAGGTACAATTTATTTATAGTAGTTTCTGTAACATAATAACAATAGTCTAAATAAGTATAGCTTTGATGTGAAGAGTTTTTGCACACTTTACCACTTCTGAAGTGCCCAAGATCCTCTACCATGATCCTTCCCTCCTCTCGCCCTCTTCGCATAATTTGAACTCTTCAATTAAAGGGGTTGGTATTCACTCCTAGGAATATACCCTAGGAGCATACAAAAATACAGTACAAAAATGCCATTTTCACACATATATGCATTGCAGCACTGTTTACAATAGCCAGACTCTGAAAACAACCAAGATGCCCTTCAACTGATGAATAGCTAAAGAACTTGTGGCACTACACATGATGGTATATTATGCAGCCGTCAATAGAAATGGAGGCACGAAATTTTCCTATATTTTAATATACACGGAATCTATTATGCTGAGTGAAAAAAGTCAGAGGAAGATATATAGACACAGAATAGTCTCTCTCATCTATGGGTTTTAAGAAAAATACAAGACATTATTGTAATAATTCTCAAAGACAACTGAGATGAGGGCTGGAAGAACCGGCTCAGAATATGAAGCTCACAGGTGGGGCCAGGTGGTGACGCTGGAGGTAAGGTGCCTGCCTTGCCTGCCTTGCCTGCGCTAACCTAGGATGGACCGCAGTTCAGTTAAAGAAATAACTAGGGGCCGGTGAGGTGGTGCTAGAGGTAAGATGTCTGCCTTTGCAAGCGCTAGCCAAGGAAGGACTGCGGTTCCATCCCCCGGCTTCCCATATGGTACCCCCAAGCCAGGGGAGATTTCTGAGCACTTAGCCAGGAGTAACCCCTGAACATCAAACAGATGTGGCCCAAAATCAAAAAACAAACAAAAAGAAATAACTACACTGACAACTATCATGACAATGTCAGTGAATGACAGAAGCAGAATGCCTGTATCAAATACAAGTGGGAGGAGAGGAGGGAGACGGGGGACACTGGTGATGGGAATGTTGCACTGGTGTGTTCTTTTATGACTGAAATCCAACTACAATCATGTTTGTAATCAAGTGCATAAATAAAAATCTTATTAAAAATAATTTCACTCCAACTTACCTGTAAACAAATATATTATGGTCATCTATGCCAACTATGTGTATATGATCTTTAAACAAAGTAATCTATATATTTAAAATAAAGAGAGTTGGCATCATTTGGTGCTATCTTTATATATACATATATATATGTTATATATATATATATATCAATAAGATCACCCAGTACATTCTTCTTATCTGACATATTTCACTTAAGATTCCCTCCAGTCGCATTCAAGTTGCTGAAAAAGTTGTTGAACAGTTGCTGAAAAGTTGTTGCATATATTCTACTGTGTATCTCCATCACATATTTTTTAATCTATTCATCTGTCATTGGATATTTGGATTTGTTCTATATCTTAGCTATTATACATAGAGCTACAATGAACATAAATTGCATTCATCTTTTCAAATTAATGTTTTACTGCTTTTGTGCTCTCGGGACAGACCAAGTAGTAAAATTGCTCTTTCTAACTTTATAAAGAAGTCACAATACTACTTTCTATAGACCCTAAAACAGATAATATTTCCATCAATAGAGGAGAATTACATTTTCACTACATTCCTGACAATACTGGTTGTTCTAGTCTTTTTTACATATACCATTCTCAATGGTATAAGATACTTCATAGTCATTTTTATTTGTACTTCCCTAATAATAAGTGACAATGAACACTTTTTCATAAGCCTTCATTCATATGTCCTTTTCAAAGGACTATCTGTTAATTCCCATTCTCAATTCTTAATGGGGCTATTAGATTTTTTTAGCTGAGCATTGTACAGATTTTATGTCTTTTATAATAATCCTTTAACTGATGTATGGTATGCAAATATTTCTCCCTTTTGGTAGAGTACCTTTTAATATTAGGCTAAGTTTATTTTGCCATGTGATAAGTTAAAATTATAGTTTAGGCCAAAACCATTTTAGTTTGCTGTAGTTCCATATTTTTAGTTTTGTTGTCTCTGATCTATCATATTATCATCTGCTTATTTGACTACTTTGTTTTAGAGACCTAACTTTTTGGTGCGCAGGACTTACTCCTGGTTCTGTGTTCAGGGCTCACTCCTAGCAGTACTCAAAAGACCATAAGCAGTGCCAGAACATTGAATCTGGCTTGGTTGTGTGCAAATAAATGCCTTAACCTCTATGTTCTCTCTCTAGCTTGTCTTTTTTACAGAATCATTCTGGCTCTCTGGCTGACTACATTTCAAAGCAAAAACAAAGGGGGTGGGGGCAGAGATATCTGGAGACCGTCAAACACTACTGAGAAAGACTAAGTGGAAGGGGTGGGAGTATTGACAACAATGAAATACAGTTCAATTCCAGTTCCAATTCCCCTGGAAAAGCAGAACAACAAGGATTCCCTGATGTGGTAGATGTACTGCTTGGAAAAAGAATCAAAGATGACAGCAAGATTTACTAAGCAAACAACTGGAAAGTTAAACTGCCATTTCCTAGGAAGGGAAACAAAAACAACAACAACAACAACAAAAGTTTTATTGGAGGTGGAGTTAAGGGAGGTCAAAAAGAGGAAAAGGTTGCACTGGTGAAGAGGGGTGTTCTGTTTAAGACTGAACCCCAACTACAATCATACTTGTAATCATGGTGCTTAAATATTTTATTTAAAAAAAGAGAAGAGGAAAAGGGCAGTGCGAGGGGGTGAGCAAAACTCTTGGGTTTAATTGATACAAACACATGGGAAACATAAAGATAAAGGTCAGATTGGCAGCTGTACATACAAGTATGAAATACAAAAGGTTAGGTCCAGAGCTACAAAGCAAGTAATCAATAGCATAAAGTTGGTTTTTAAGTTATAATTGTTGAGATCAGGTGTTGGGTAGTTTAATGATAAAGGCACTTGAAAGTTCAATGGTTAAGGCTGGCATGAGGTCAACCTCTGCTGGATGCCTGACACTGAACCTGAGGTTGATCCCTGAATTCAGACTCAGGATTAAGCCATGAATACAGCCAGAAGTGACTCCCTCAAAAAATAATCTGTTAAGATCATACAGGAAGTAAGTATAAATAAACACAGTAAAATACTGGTACTTGAAGTGGCTAATATTTAGTTATAAGGAAGATCCAGAAAACATGATAAATAAAATGGCCCACATTATATGATAGAGACAAATGACTTTCTCTAAAATAATTTGTTCAAAATTGCTACAAATTGGTCAAATTTTCAGCCATGAGTTTGCAACACAAGGTCCTGGCAACATATGAACAAGGTATTCATGTAAACCAAAGAGAAGAGGAAGTCAAAAGATAGAAGAAAAAAAAGACAAAAGATAGAAGAAAAAAAACTTCTTTGTTTATTTTGTTTTTGAGGGGTAGTTTAAGTCACACCTGGCAATATTCAGCTCCCAGGGGTCTCAAACTCGAGGCCCGCGGGCCGTTTGCAGCACTCTGTACAGCATTTTGTGGCCCTGTCCTAGAGGAATCTTGTTTTGTTTTGTTTTGTTTTGTTTTGTTTTGTTTTAGTTGTTTGGGTTCAAGGTTTACTACTGATTTTGCACTCAAGGATCACCCAAACTTTGCCTCCTGCGGCCCCCAGGTAAATTGAGTTTGAGACCCCTGACTCAAGGATCACTTCTGGCAGTGTTTGAGGTACTGGGGTGGGCCAGGGATAGAACCCAGTCAGGTACATGCAAAGCAAGAATCTTACCATAGAACTATCCCCGCAGCCCCATAATTTTGTTTGTTTTTAAGTAATATCTTTATTTAAGCATAACAATTACAAGCATGATTGAAGTTGGAATCCAGTCTTAAAATGAACAACTCATTTCACCAGTGCGACATTCCCACCACCAATGGCTCCATCTCTCTCCTCCCCAACCGCCTGCCTGTATTTGAGACAGGCATTCTACTCCTCTCACTCATTAACATTGTTACGGTAGTTGTTAGTGTTGTTATTTCTCTAACTAAAAGCCCATAATTTTGATTTTTTTAAATAAGGGAAAATTCATATTAAGCTAAGATAAACTCATATTTATCATATTTGTCACTACAAAATGTAAAGCACAAGAGTAGATGATCATGTAAAGGTGTACAAGTAAAACATTCAGAGCATTTCAGTCTGAAATACAGAGGAAAATTATATAGAACAGAGGAACCAGAAACACAGGAAAGGATAAATAAATCACATAGATACATCCAAAGATCACTCTATTGTTGTACAAAATAGTTCCTAAAGTTAGAGCCCTAGCACAGCATTAGGGCATTTCCTTTTCACAAGACTGGCCTAGGTCTGATCCCTGGCATCCCATATGATCCACTGAGCCTTCCAGGAGTACTTCCTGAGCACAGAGTCAGGAATAAGCTTGAGTGTGGCCCCAAAACAAAATAATAATAATTTTATTTAAAAAACAACTATCTATAATAAACACGGTGAAAGAAAGTTCAAAATAAAAGTTGCTATGTAAATTGAACATCATTTTAAAAAGCAAAGAAACATCAAAGAACTGAAAGACCAAAAAGCTGTCTAACACTCTGAAAAACTTTGAAATATAAAAACATTGCATGCATATAAATACAAACCTAAAAACGCTTGCCTCTTATCAAAAGCATTAAAGGATGGATGAAGAACGAAATGTACAGATATACATAAACATATTTTTATATAACTGATAAAATAATGTTCGTGTTAGGAAAGGAAAAGATAACAAAAACCCAAGTACATTTACCCAAAGTTAACAAATGTTAATGCTTTATCATAAATGCTTCATATCTCTATTTTTTTCGTTTCTTGTACTTTTCTTTTATTTTTATTTATTTATTGGTTTGGGGGCCACACCAGGTGACACTCAGGGGTTACTTTTGACTATGCGGTCAGAAATTGCTCCTGGCTTGGGGGACTATATGGGATGCTGGGGGACGGAACCAAGGTCCTTGTTGGGTTACACCTTATTTTACCTAAAACAAAGTTTATCCCTGGTTTCTTTGTATCTGTTTACAACTTGGTTTCACCCAAAACAAAGACTGTCTTACTTATAAACCTGGGTGGGTTTACTGCCCGAAGCAGGAGTGATCTATGTACTCAATAAAAAAGGGTAGTTCTGGCAGGCAGTGAGCCGCATACTAGGTAGAAGACTGCCACACTGACTACACAAGTTTCACACTCAGCCTGGTCTGGATTATTTCTTGTTCAACCCTAATTCAGACTCGTTCACTCTAGGCTTGGAGACGTGGGGTGATTTTACAGTCCATCCTGGGTCACCCACAGGCAAGGCAAATGCCCTACTGCTGCACTATCACTTCAGCTCCAATATCTCTATTCTTTTCTATCAATATTTTAAAAAAGTGGTCCAGCACAATAGGTCAAAGAGTTGGAGCACTTGCACACATAGAACCTCCTCTTTACTCCCACTTATCTCCCCTTCAGCACCACCAAATGCAGCAGGAGACACCTGAGCATTGTCAGGGTGGCCCCAGTGTCCTCTAGCACCACTAAGAGAAAGTCTTCAGGTAGAATAAATAGCATAAATTATTAAATAAAGTATGCTCAGGGGCCAGAGAGATAGCATGGAGATAAGGCATTTGCCTTGCATGCAGAAGGTTGATGGTTCAGATCCCGGCATCCTATATGATCCCCTGAACCTGCCAGGGATGATTTTTGAGCATAGAGCTAGGAGTGACCTCTGAGCACTGACGGGTGTAACCCAAAAACCAAATAAATAAATAAACAAAATATGCTCCAAAAATGATAACCTGAAATCCTCACTCCTTTTGTTAAAATAAAAGACACAAGTTTTAAAAAAATATTCTATTTATTTACAATTCCATGGCTTTTTTGGAGTTTCTTTTCATCTAATTCTTGTGTAGTTTTCACCACGTTCACAATAAAAGTGAAAGTCTCTCCCACATGCGAAATAAAAAGAAACATCATAAGGGGACAACGAAATAATCTGAAGCATCTGAATGGGAGATGTTGTCTGCAGAACTGAGCTTAAAAGAAGGAGGGCCTGGGAGGGGCCCAAAGGACAGGTGGAGGGAAGTGGGTGCTTGTAGTGGGTGTAGCACTGGGATGATATATGCATGGAAAATATGATTAGCAATATTATCAATCCTGATACCACAATACAAATGGTTTTTAAATATCAGTCTCTTCCCTTTGAAAATGAAAAAATAAATACAACTGTTGTTTTGCTTGCTTTGATTTAAATATTTTGAAACAACATTTTAATGAATTCAAATTAGCTCTATTTTTAGCCCATACCCAGATCTAAACATTAATTAGTCCAGTTGTATAAATCTGTAGCCACTTAAAATGTTCATAACAAGTTTTCCCACAGTGAAAATGATTTTTTAATGGGAACCTTGTATATAATCCATTTTCTAACTCTAATTAGATTTATCTGGGGAAAAACCATTAGCTAAGTGATATAACTAATACTCAGCTAAACAAAATGTTAATATACTCTAAGTGGTAGAATACTGTTACATCTAAAAAAACATAATAAGCAACACTAATGAAAAAAACTAGAAATATGTAGTTTTAGTAGTTTTCACAAAATATTACTTCAACTCCTTTATAAACAAATATCTTGTTTATAGGGACACAGTCAGTATTTTCAAACGTGTAGGCTCAACTTCTATAAAGCAAATGCTACTCCACAGCAATTGCATCTTTACTTTCGTTTGGATATAAAAATAAAAATAATTATTTTTACAACTGAGTAATAATGAAAGTCTTGAGCACTAAACAGATTACACATACCATCAAATCTCATTTACAAGTTAAAATTTAATATGGTTATTATGTCTACAGTTAATGTGTAACACACGGCATCTTATGGTTAAAGCACTATATTTTAATCTAATAATAGTAGTAATAATATTCTGAAACGTG